>JAVJIF010010060.1:0-158450 GCA_038442645.1 Agave tequilana
CCAGCACTATCATGCTCTGCAGAGAGCATGCAGCATGTATCCCTTTTTTTTTTTTTTTTTTTTTTTTTACTTTACAGCATGCGCTGGTGCTTCCAGCGCATGCATCTAAAATCTTTTTTTTTTTTAATCATCAACATAAGGCCTGCATGCATGCAGGGAAGGCTCCCCTGCATGCATGCGTCCAACCACAAAATTTTTTTTTAATATTTTCGAAATAATAACACAGATTAAAATTTCTAAAAATATATATATATACATGTAAAATTCAATAAAAAATCACTCCTTTTAACCTTTTGATCCAATATATGAGACACAAAATATTTATTGAATCAAAGGAATATTTTTATGATATATAGATCGAGATCATAGTTTCTATAGATCCCTATGATTTGATAAAGAGGTGGCTCTGATACCAATTGTTAGATCTAAATTTATTCCATACAAGATCTACACATATACTGTAAGCCTCTTTATCATGATCAAAAGGAAGGAGGGTTTTAGGCATACCTGATTCCATCACGAGGATGTCGAAGATTGCACGATCTCCAAGACGAGGAGGAGTGAGGGAGAGGATTCTTCTCTCCAGCCATCAAGTTCTCTTCTTTATCCTTAGAGGAGATGAGAGGCCTTGGAGAGAGATGATTATTGTTGTTGTGGAGAGAGAACCCTACTCATGGTATATATAGCATAAGAAAACCCAGTTCAACTCATCATAGATCTAGGCCCTTGATTTATAGCACGAGTTCCACACGTGTAGATGAGTCCAACATTCTAATTTAAATACACTCATGGCTAAGTGTAATTGAAAACGTGTCTAGACACAACTATTTAGGTTTGATCGATTCTTTATTGGGTCAAACAACATAGGTTAAGGGGTGGGTGCAAATATCCAATTGACTTGATTAGACCAAAATAAATTAGACTTTAAAAACATAATAAGTCTAAACAATATGTTCATAGAGCCCTCAAATATATATATTTTTTCTCAATGAAAATAAATAAATAACCAAAATGAAACAAAAGACATAACCTGAAGTACCCACTTTGTTTGCTACTATTTTTCTTCTTCTTCTTCTTTTGGGAGTAAATTTGTTTGTTTTTTTACATTGTATCCAACATTCAGAAAAAAACCAAACCCGGACACATTTTTGCCAACTCCATAGTCACATCATTAACGTATGTAGCACGATAGGAGTTAATATATCATTGCCTATTTCATGATGCATATATTCCCTGGCCTAGTGTGAGTCGTGCAAAAACATTGTATTATTCATGTATTCTATGTGTGCATCTATTTATGTTCATTTTATAACCCTTTTCCTGTTAGTCGCAAGGATAACAGAGTTCTCAAGGATTCTGTCTTGATTTCCCATCTTCTCTTTATTTTCTTTTAATGAAAAGGTTGTCATCGAGTTAGTTGTTGGAGTTTAGATTCAAGTTCCGACTACGGTCTATTTTCAACAGAAAAAGAAAAAGAAAAAGAAAAAGAAAGAAGATGTTGGACAATAGTTTGCAAGAAAACAAGAGTACTACATAATTCAAATGATAAGTAGATAAAAGACCTCATGTTGTCCGTAGAAGCTCCATCTACAATGTGGATTTGGTATCTCGCATGAAGTTGGCAATACGAGGGGCCAAGTGCTGTTGAGATATGCTTGAACTAGCAAGATTGATTGGATTTGTCATGAATCGATCAATGTCATAAGAGCATTATAATCAATGTATTTCATTGTCACAGGAAAAGCCAAAGTGGACTTTTAGATATAGAAGAGTAATCTCAAATGTGAGTTTCTTGGACACTCAACATGAGTTTTTGTTAGGGTTATGACGTGAATACTGTGAAGGTTGATTAATGTCGAATTTGACCAGTTTCTTTTCTGAATTGTTTTAATCCGAGTTGGATTCAAGTTTCCTTTATTCTGATTGAAGGTGTTTGAGTCCGAGTTGGATTCAAGATTCAAGTTTTCTTTATTTTGATTAAAGGTGTTTTGAGTCCGAGTTGGATTCAAGTTTCTTTTATTCTAATTGAAAGAGTTTGTTTAGAATTAGGAAAGTTCTATAGTTTATAAATACCCTTAGGAGTGGCCTTTTATGTATTTTAAGAGAATTATATGAATTTGTAATTCCTAATAGTGTAACTCATCTAGGTGAGAAATTCATGAGAGAAGCTTAACTACAAGGGTTCGCTATTCTTGGTAGCCATCAAAGACTTGTAACTTCTCAGCGTGAGGTGTAAGTAATTCTTATTAGACTCTCTAAAATTTTAATAAAGTTTCTCCTCCCTTCTCCTGTGGACGTACACACGATCTGTTTGATCGATAGAATCACGTTATATTATGTGTTGGCTTTCTATCTACTTTGGTATATCTTCTTCTTTTCTTCTTCAAGTTTTCTTATTAGATCTTGTGGTTCATATTGTTGCGCCACCCCAGTCGATTTGGTCGTGGGGACGTCCTCTCCTGAAATCACAACAATTGGTATCAGAGCATACAATTTGTTTTCCAACAATTGGTATCAAAGCAAGGTAACTTGAAGATGTCTGCGATCAAGTTCAATATTCAGAAGTTTGATGGCGTCATCAATTCAGCAAGTGACAGATTAGGATGAACGCCATCCTTACCCAGAGTGGGTTGAAGAAAGCATTACTCGGGAGAGAGAAAAAGCCTCAAGACATGAAGGAAAAAACTTGGTAGGAGTTGGATGAGAAAGTCTTGATAGCTATTTAGCTTACTTGGCGGACGAAGTGTTGGATGAGTTTGCTATGGAGAAAACAACGTCCTCGTTGTGGAAGCGACTTTAGAATCACTATCTGAAGAAGTCGTTAGCGAATCGGTTGATTCTGAAGCAGCCTCTCTTTCTTTTTGCATGCATGAAGGTATACCTATCAAGCTCACATTGCAGATTTTTCTCTAATATCAATGATCTAGATAAGATAGAGGTTAAGATAGAAGATGAGGATCAAACACTTTCTATTACTGTGTTCTTTATCTTCTTCATATAAGAGCTTTAGGGAAGCTATCATCTATGGAGGCAAGTCAACAATCAATGTTGAGGTCAAGGAGCCATCTGCTCAATAAGGACAAAATTAACCACCAATTGACGGGTGAGTCTCATCATGATGATTTCGGGCAAGTTCATTATTCAGGGAGAAGAGTAATAATGAAAGTTCTACGGGTAACTCAAAACACGAGAATTTGACATGTAACTATTGTCATAAGAAGGGGTACATTAGATCTGAATGTTGGCTTCAAAAGAAGAAGCAATCAGATGCTAATGTCACTGAACTGATTGAAGGAGATGAAGAATAGTGCGATGTTCTGTCTGTTAAGACAGACCAGTTGATAATAAAGATAGATGGGTCATAGATTCTGGATGTTCACAGTATATCAGTTCCAATAGGAAGATATTCTTTTCAAACACATCCGTTCAAGGGGGAGAAGTTTCATAGAAAATTCTGCTACAAGCAAGGTGATTGGGAAGGAACAATGCAGTTTCAGTCTCATGATGGATGCATCACTACTCTTCAAGGCGTTTGTTATGTTTCCGAATCAAGGTACAATCTCATCTCTCTTGGAGCCCTACGTAAAGAAGGGTTCTGTTTCAGTTTGAAAGGTGAACTTATGAAAAGTTTTCAAAGAGACTCGTGTGATATTTCAAGCCGAATGTGTATATGTTGCGAAATTCGAAAGTTACAGTTAATGGATTGTAGTTATCCTCGGCTTCAAAAGCGATGGTTGTGGAACAATCGGAGACTACGATAGATTCGAGCTCGGATGTTCAATTGTACTCCAAAGGTGATTGGGACTAGGCGTTCAACAAGGTAGTTCAGATCGTTACTCTTATGGTGGAGCAAATTCTTATAAATCTTATGTAGATCAAGGAGATCATTGGGTAATAAAGTTCAGGCTGGGCTTGAACTTATTCGACCTAATCAAGTTATGAACCCCATGAAGGGGTTATGGAGAAGAGGGAGAGATGGAGATGAAGTCAAGTTTATTCAATTGTGCGTGGATGGGAGCACATGGAATATGGTGACTATACTCGGACTTGGACGTATTCAAGTCAAGGGGGAGATTATCAGGGTTATGACATGAATACGTCGTGAAGATTTATTAATGTCAGATTTGGCAGTTTTCTTTTCTGAATCTGTTTTGAATCCGAGTTAGATTCAAGTTTTTTTTATTCTGATTGAACATGTTTTGAGACCAAGTTGAATTCAAGTTTTCTTTATTCTAATTGAAAGAGTTTGTTTAGGACTAGAAGAGTTCTATGGTTTATAAATAACCCCTTAGGGGTGGCCTTCAATGTATTCCAAGAGAATTTTATGAATTTGTAATTCCTAAGGGTGTAATATATCTAGGTGAGAAATTCGTGAGAAAAGTTTAGCCGCAAGGGTTTGCTGTTCTTAGCGGCCATCAAAGGCTTGTAATTTCTCAGTGTGAGGTGTAAGTAATTCTTATTGTACTCTCCTAAAGTTTTAATAAAGTTTCTCCCCCTTCTCCTGTGGACGTACACACGTTGTTTGATCGGTGGAATCACGTTATATTATGTATTGGATTTTTATCTACGTTGAAATTTCTTCTTCTTCTCTTCTTCAAGTTGCCTTAGTAGATCCATGTGTTTCGTATCCGCTGTGTCGCCCCAGTCGATCTGATCGTAGGAGCGTCCTCTCCCGAAATCACAACAGTTTTGATGTTGAGTTGAACTTTATGTCAAGCTTAGAGACGCTTAAAGCTCAAGGCTTCATTCTCCCTTGGGTTCATAGTCTGTATTTGATTTTCTATTTTTGTTCGTTTGATGCTTTTCATAGTGAAGGAATTCTCCTCGTTTACTCTTGTGGTATTATTTCATTATTTTCTCTTCAATGAAACAAGGTGGTCATACTCTACCAATTTCAAAAAAAAAAAAAAAAAAAAACTTTTCATGAAGCCATAAACACCACACGATTCTTGTAACTGCAATGTTCCAAATTCATTTTTTTTGTAATGTATATATTATGCTATCTTGCTCATATATTCGAACTGAGTAGATCAGCTCTCTTATATTGTGGTACTAAAGCTCGCATGCGCTACCTTTAATACTTCTCAAGCCCTCTGAAATTGAAAAAATATATCCTCTATTATGATCATGCCTTATTTTCAAAGTTTAGAAGAGTCGAAGCCGGCCCATGCAAGATCCAACCATAAAGTTTAGAATTTGCTGAGTTCAGCCGGAGAAATCTTCCATAAGGTGAGTATGGTTGTAATGTGTAGTCTTTTTTTCAGTATAACGTGTATATTCTCAATCTCCGAGCAAAGGTCGAGGGTAATGTTTTCACACGACTCTCAGTATCCTGGCCGTAGTCGTAATGTCTTCAGTAGTCTTTAGTCCATACATAATAACGTACATGTAAAAGTATATAATAGTTCAGAAAAGAAATAGTAAGTAAAGTCGGTCGACAACTTAATTGATCAAACAGCTAAAGATTATGCCAAATCTAAGTACCAACCATATCCCAAAAATCCTCAGCATCCCCCAGTTTTTTGCTGGCCATCCCAATATTAAAGAGTCAGTGTGCAGAAATTGCCAACTTTTGCTTCCATTATCAGCAAACTAAATGGCCTTTCCCATGTCTCTCAGCATGTCTCAGATCCTCAAGTCAACACATAAACAAATGCAGAGAGAGATCATGGGAGCCACAAACTCCACACAATCAATTTCTTTACAAACTTTTATTCCCTTTTTATTATTAATCCTCAGATTAAAACATGCATGTTCCCTTGCTTGCTCCAATGAAGGCACATACTTGTTTATTAGTTGAGAATTTTTGATTTGTTATTGCTCAAGTTCTGTAGATGATGTTGACAGAAATAAATTAAATGATATTTCTTTTACAGGAAAAGTCAAATGTCTGTTTGAAGAGGCTTTAATTTCAATGGTTTAGTTTTATAGAGCAGCAAACAGCAGTTTCAGCTAATTAGCACCTGATGCAAATGGTTTCATGGTCAACTTTAGAGTTTACTTTTAAGTTTGAATAAATAAACTAAGTATTGTGCCTCTTATAGCTAAAAAGCAAGGGGAAAAGAAAAAAGATTATTTCGGATGCATGTTGGTTCAATGCACCATGCAAACAGGAGACAAGCTCAAGGAATCACATTAGTTTCTGAAATTATAAGCTAACAGTGAGTAGTAAAGTTTAGATTCTTAGTTTAGTTTTTCCTTTTTTATGAATAAAGTGCATAGCTCCTATCTTTTAATGTGTTGGTAACATGTTTTAAACTTGTAATATTTTTCATATATAAAAAAAAAAAAAAAAACTCTTTCATAATATTCAATCATATGAATATGATTGAACTCATCCACAATACTCAAATCATATGAAGTGGGTCCCTCCCATTCTCTTCTTATGCCCATTGTGCAGCTGTCCCAAGTCTCTCAATTCTCTCAAACCTCCTCCAAATTAGCGTTGAGAGAATGAGGCAACAGTGCTTTTGAAAGTGGAGAAGGAAGAGTTTTCAAAGAGATGCAAAGGCCTTGAAGTTACAGTTCAAATTATCTTTTAGAGAGGTAAAGAGGACCATAAGTTTCTTTTGTAACGGTTAGATTTTTTTTTTTTTTTTTTTTTGAATCCCATGTTTCCTCTTTTGCTTTTGGGCTCAACTACAATGCATCAAACTAGTCTTTACATTCAAATCAAAGCAATTAGACTACGAATTGACATTGAAAAAGTATAGAGAAAGCAAAAAAGCACAAGAAGAAATCATAGCTTATTAAGCTTATAGATTGCTTGTGCTTCCTTTGTTTCTGGAATCTTGGAGACTAATTTTCAGTAATATATTCTCTTTCAAATGTTCAGTTGTGATCAAAACTTTGGTGGCAGGAAAAAGTATCTGAGTCTTCAAAATGATATTGTGCAGGTTTCAGCAAAACGATCGGCTCTTGGTACCAAAGATAATGAATACCTCATCGGTGTGTGACGATAATTCAGAGATCGATTATCCGACCTCTTCAGAAAGTCGGATAAATAGATCGAATACGGATGTGGGATGCTCTACTCCTGGTGGTGATTCACTGGACTACAGCCGTACGATATCTGAAATCTCAACATACTCCGAGCCCAGCAGTTCAGATGAGCCACTGGTTCATTCGGGGTGGCCAATTTCGAGGCTGGCAGGCCGAGCTTCACCAGTTCTTTCAAAGCTCGGAATGAAGCAGCATGCCAAAGTCTTGGACCTGAAAACAGATGATGATGAAGTATCGAATTTAGGTGAGTTGTTGCAACGCAGAGTCCTTCTCTTTCACTGCATATACTGGATCAAAATGCATATCTGATTAATTCTGAAAATTGCGATGTTTTGTGAAAATTCCAGATCTTGAGCTGATGAGGGAGAGATTCTCGAAGCTTTTGCTCGGCGAGGACATGTCAGGAAGCGGGAAGGGCGTTTGCACTGCTGTCGCGATCTCAAATGCCATCACAAACCTCTATGGTCCATATTGCAATCTCTAGAAACCTGTGTTTTCTACAAGACATAATCATTCATAACTTTGGAAATTTTACCTGTTTTCTCCTTCTTTCCTTGAAGCTACTGTTTTCAGCCAGTGTTGGAGACTGGGACCTCTGTCACCAGAGAAGAAGGCAATGTGGAGAGGAGAGATGGACTGCCTTCTCTCTGTCTGTGATTACATAATAGAGCTCTATCCCTCTCTCCAAATTTTTCCCGATGGGACTAACTTCGAGGTGAGACCATCGATTTTGAAGCCTGAAAAAATTTAGTAGCAGCATTATATTTCTCATTCTGAACACAATTGCAACCTGATTGTTTTAGGTGATGGAGAGCAGACCCAGATCAGATATCTACATCAACCTCCCTGCACTTGAAAAGCTGGACACAATGCTGCTGGTAAAGATTTCGACATTTAGATGCATGAATTCGATGGAAGAAAGGATTTTATATAGCCCATTTAAATGATGGCATATAATTTTACAGGAAATATTGGATAGCTTCAGGACAACGAGTTCTGGTACGTAGACGAAGGGAACCAATCGCCGAGCTCCAACATCTCAAGCTCTTTCAGACGAGTGATTCACCGGGACGATGAGAAGTGGTGGCTGCCCATTCCTTGTGTTCCGGACTATGGCCTCCGCGAGAAGTCGCGCAGGGAGCTTCACAAGAAGCGCGAGTGCGCGAATCAGATTCACAAGGCAGCTATGGCTATCAACAGCAGCATTCTTTCAGAAATGGCGGTCCCAGAATCGTACCTCGCGACACTTCCAAAGGTTTACTTCATCAAGATCACTTGCACTCATATATCACAATGTTGTATATGTTGAACTCATATCTGCAGCTGATGTGAAAAATTTTCAGAGCGGGAGAATGAGCATAGGGGACTCGATATATCGCTACATGTCGACTCCAGACAAGTTTTCACCGGAGTATCTTCTGGATTGCCTCGACATAACGTCAGAACACGAAGCGCTTGAGCTCGCTGACCGCGTGGAGGCTGCGATGTACGTGTGGCGGCGCAAAGAAGCGAGCGCGAACAGCTCAAAATCGTCGTGGGATATGGTCAAGGATCTGATGGCTGATGGAGATAAGAATGTGACACTCGCAAGTAGAGCCGAGAGCTTGTTGTTGTGTTTAAAGAAGAGGCACCCTGGCCTGTCACAAACCACATTGGACTCCTGCAAAATTCAGTACAATAGGGTAACATGAAATCAAATCAATTGTACATGATTTATTTTCTTGTTTTAACGAGTATAAATCTGAAGATGGATGTTTACGTTGCAGGATGTTGGGCAAGCAATTCTGGAGAGCTACTCAAGGGTGTTGGAGAGTTTGGCATTCAACATTGTTTCTTGGATAAACGATGTTCTTTACATTGATGGATCTGTATCTTCAGTCAGAAAACAATGCTCAAACGATGATCAGCGATACCCCCCAATGTTAAGATGTAGAGGTCCATTCTCTTCATGGGCTGATGCTGTTAGATTTTAGCAAAAATGATGTACGCAACACATAGAAAGAAAAATTGCATCACCGACCCAGAAAAGAAAATGGTGAAGCATAATTTTAGTTTCAGTAGGGTTCATGTTCCCAGCATCACAATATAACCACTACTAGCGTTCATCTCTGATCAATATAGTGTTCTCTGTGATCTTAATATATAAGATATCTAAGACCCTGTCAACATATGGATGATAACAAAATTACAGTACTGCAATGAAGACAACACCCATGCTTTACAGAAATTGGGTTCATAATTACCAATGAACAAAAATTGTGTACAAGGCAGGCAATGCAGAAGACTACAAGCATGTCGAAAGACAATTCTGGCCTCCTTGAAAATAAACCTAGAGGTACCTGCAAGGGGAGGAACAGTTCACCAGGGCAACCCTAATTTGAACTGGCTACCGTTAATCAGCAAAACTTAAGGATACAAAGCCCGAGTTCACACTAATTTTACATGAGATGCAATGGCATCAACAAATCCGTTAATTCTCCAATCCTTTCCCAATCCCTACTCATCCTGGTATTGCTCGAAGCATCTGGGTGAGATGGTGATAGAACCGGCAAACGCCAACTTTCTTTCAAAATGGTGCACCATGATAAATGGGATTGGAATTGAAAAGAGCTACAGATCATATGTGAGATGATTTTTTCCATCTCAATTGAGGGGGGAAAAAAAAAAATAAACTCTAATATATACAACAGCCTTGGCAAAGGCATGGCAGCAGAAAGGGCAGAATTTCAAGATGTTAGGTTGCCTGGCCCTGCACAAACCGGTCCACCTTCGATTCTTTTAATAGAAAAGTTCCATGAACAATTCTCCCCGGAAAAATCCTCTTCGCCCAACTGAGGGTTCCTGAACCGCAGATGCTCGCGGCAATCATTTGCATGAGCCTGTCAAATTTGCTGCCAGTCTTCGACCACCAAATAATTGTACAAAGAAAAGGGGTCAGTTATCATCATCCAATGCTCCAACATATGTAAGATCTGTTCTTCTCACCCTCACAGCGCCCTTCAGCCAGCTGCAAGCCTTGAGATTGGAATGGTCCCCACTAGCAGCACCCATATTGCTGCTGCTATTTGAGACAGAAGCAGATATTGTACCTTCTTCTAGCAAGGTCCATGGGTCAATTTCCATATCTGAGTCCTGGGAAGCTAGTGTCTTACTTTTGGCAGATAAGTTAGCGGAAGGACGTTGGCAAGAAACGAGTCTTTGCAAGGGAGCTAACTGAGGAGTGGTATGCCGGGCTGTAGCGATGCAAGAACTGTTGAAGAAAGTGTTGGAGGTTGGCAAGACAAAGAAAGTGGGAGAGATGGAGGTAAAATCGGCATTGCGGACTGAAGACGCCGCCTAACTGTAGTAGGTAGCTCCATGCGGTCCAAGTCAGTCTGCAAAAGAAATCAAGATCATATCAAGTACTACTATAATGAGCGCAATGCATAAACTGAAATCACGACTGCAATGCCTGAACTGAAACATATCATGTGCTACTATCAAGACTGCAATGCTTGAACTGAAATAGCATGCACAGTATTAAAATAAATAACTTGAGTGGATGACAACTGAATAGAAACAAATTCAAGTGTAATAGCACAAGATAGGACAAAGCTCTGAAGATTGATTGGAGCAACACTCCCCAGTCTTCCCCTAATCAATTAGGTTGTCTAATATCTTTCACTGCACAGAATGTGATGTAAGAGGTAGGTAAAGCACGTTTTTCCTTTCATCAATAATTTTACCATCTAAACTTTTACAATCAATATGAGGTTTCAAGAACCAAAATACAAATCTGAAGGCCCCAGTGATACAGCCATGGAAAACACAGAATTATGTGAAAACGAGGGATCTAGAATAAACAGTTGCTGGTCATGCAGTATAAGTGAATGCAAACATGGTTCAACCCTTGAAACTTTCTGAGATTGAAAGAGTAAAGAAGATAAGCCGGAGATGCAGTTTTGTTTTCCTCTTTCAAATCAAACAAGATAGCCCCCTAGATAATAATGTTGGAACTTGCCCCTACATGTTTATTACATGTTTTTTATTTCAATAAGATTTTGATGATAACAAATTTGTATAAATCACATCTTTGTACTCATACTTGTCTTGCAAATCTTTTTAACAAATCTCTTTGAAGACATGACTTAAACATGGAGCTAATGAAGTACAAGATCATAGAAGGATTTTTACATTTTTTTGTAATTTTTCTATATTTTTTAGAATATATACAAAGCCTTGAACACACACATACACACGCTTAGTCGACTTCATCCTAGGCTTAGTCGACTAACCCTAATATACTTCTCTTATTTACACACTTCATTTATACTGTAGTCGACTAATCCAAAGACCCAGTCGACTGCATGAGTTTAACAAAAAATTTTAATTCTCTTGTTTTGTCAGATTAGTCGACTAGCAGATTAGTCGACTATAATATCTTACTAGTCGACTATAACTTCTTACAATTGTTTTCTTATTTAAAAAGTTTACAGACTAGTAAATGACAGAAGTTTTTTTTACATAGTCGACTAATACTTTCTATAGTCAACTAATTCCTATTATACAAAAACTTGAGTTTATGTCATTTGTCAGTATAGTCGACTACAACTTTCATCCAGTCGACTATCTTAGGCAATTTTGCTATACCTAGTCGACTAACCTATATACCTAGTCGACTATATGAGTTTTCCGTTTGTTGAACATTTTTGATACTCTGTGTTTTTCTCACTCATTTTTAATTCAAATTTGAAATATATAACTACCCTAACAGTCTTATTTCTTTAGCTATAAATAGAGGTAAAGTTTATAGGATTTGACACAACTCTTATTCACATAATTTTCAGTCAAATAGATTCTGAAATTTGTGATCTTCAAAAATTCTCTATTTTCAATTTTTCTTCAATCAATTTCAAACATCTTGAAGAAAAACTAAGAGTTTTCCTATAAGATCCTTGCAGGTTCTCCTATACAAAAGTCAAGTCTTATAGGACAATTTGTATTTATTCAAAGGAAGGTCTTCGTAGTGTTAAGAAGTGTACAAATTTGGTGAAGGAGTTTGTCAAGTGGTGTATTGTTTTGGTTTTGAGGTTTTCAAAATCAAGTTAAGAAAAATCTCAAGCAGGTTGCTTGGGGACTGAATGTAGGTAAAGAGGACCGAACCAAGATAAAATCTTTTGTGTTTGCGTTTGCATTTTCTGAGATTTATTCTATGCATGTTTATCTTCTTGCAATTTATTTACATTTCTAATTTAGAATTTTTTAAAACATTAATCAACTCCCTCTAGTGTTTGTGTTGTCATAATTTTAGATCCTGCATTGATATCAGAGCACGAAATAAATATGGCAACAGATTTTCCTTCATCCCAATTCAAAGAAGGGCATTCCACACAACGACCACCACTATTCGACGGTTCAAACTGCAACTATTGGAAGTGTAAAATGAAAATTTACCTACAATCAATTAACTACGAACTTTGGAATATCGTGGACGCAGCATACGTGAAGCGTAATACCAATTATGACGCATGGAGTAAAGAACAGAAGTCCGTCAACCTTGATACAAAAATGACGAGCACACTCTTTTGTGCCTTGAATAAAGAAGAATTCAATCGTGTGTCAACGGCCACATCAACGCATCAATATGGCAAATACTACAGGTAACCCACGAAGGTACAAACAAAGTAAAGAATCTAAAATTTCTATTTTGTCCACAGATTTGTACTATTCAAGATGAAAGAGAATGAAAACCATTACAGAAATAATTACAAGGTTCACCGATATTACAAACTCGTTAGTAGCCCTTTGAAAAGAGCACACAAGTAGAGAAAGTTAGAAAGATCTTTTGTGCACTTACGTTAGATTGGGAAAGAAGACTACTGTCATAGAAGAAGCCAATGTTCTATCAACGCTGCCATTGGAGAATCTCATTGGAAACTTGATGGCATATGAATCCAAATTGAAGACAGAAAGAAGGATGAACAACATCAATCCAAGAAGAAAGTCCTCGCCTTTTATGCATCTTCAGACGCAGAAAATTCAGATGATGGAAGAGGAAATGGCCATGATTTCAAGAAAATTAAGAAACTTCTTGAAACAAGGTCACAGGTTTGAACTATTCAAGAAGAAAGAGAATCATTAGTATCCTTATTCTTGGTACTAGGCTTCACACATGCTGCTTCCATGATATTTCAAAGTTCATAGTTAATTGATTGTAGGTAAATTTTCATTCTACACTTCCAATAGTTGCAGTTTGAACCGTCGAACAGTGGTGGTCGTTGTGTGGAATGCCCTTCCTTGAATTGAGATGAAGAAAATCTGTTGTCATATTTATTCCGTGCTCTGATACCAAATGTAGGATCTAAAACTATGTCAACATAAACACTAGAGGGAAGTGAATAGTGTTTTAAAAAATTCTAAATAAGAAATGTAAATAACTTGCAAGAAAATAAACATGAACAGAATAAATCTCAGAAAATGCAAACACAAACATAAAAGATTTTATCTTGGTTCGCTCCTCTTGACCTACATTCAGTCCCCAAGCAACCCGCTTGATATTTTTTTAACCTGATTTTGAAAACCTCAAACCAAAGCAGTACACCACTTGACAAATTCCTTCGCCAAATCTGTTCACCTCTTCTTAACACCAAGAAGACATTCCTTTGAATGAATACAAATTATCCTATAAGACTTGACTTTTGTAAAGGAGTGAACCTACAAGGATCTTATAGGGAAACTCTCAGTTTTTCTTCACGATAGTTTGAAATTGGGTGAAGAAAAATTAAAATAGAGAATTTTTTGAAGATCACAAATTTCAAAATCTATTTGACTGAAAATTATGTGAATAAGAGTTGTGTCAAATCTCATGAACTATACCCCTATTTATAGCTAAAGAAATAAGAATGTTGGGGTAGTTATATATTTCAAATTTGAATTGAAAATGAGTGGGGAAAACACTAGAATATCAAACTGTTCAACATACAGGAACTGCTCATATAGTCGACTAGGTATATAAGTTAGTCGACTAGGTATAGCAAAATTGCCCAAGTCGACTCGATGAAAGTTGAAGTCGACTATACTTACAGATAACATAGACTCAAGTTTCTGTATAATAGAAGTTAGTCGACTATAGAAGGTATTAGTCGACTATGTTAGAAAAACTTCTAATGGTTATTTACTAATCTGTAAATTTTTAAATAAGAAAACAGCTGTAAGAAGTCATAATCGACTAGCAATATATTATAGTCAACTAATCTGACAAAACTAGAGAACTAAACTTTCTGTTAAACTCATGTAGTCGACTGGTTCTTTGGATTAATCGACCACAATATGAATGAAGTATGTAAATAAGAGAAGTATACTAAGGTTAGTTGACAGCTTAGGATAAAGTCGACTAAGCGTGTGTATAAGTGTGCGTTCAAGGCTTTGTACATTATTCTAAAAAATATAGAAAATTACAAAAAATGTAAAAAACCTTTTATGATCTTGTACTTCATTAGCTCCAAGTTTAAGCCATGTCTTAAAAGAAATTTGTTAAAAAGATCGGCAAGATAAGTATGAGTACAAAAATATGATATTTACAAGTTTGTTATCATCAAAAATCTTATTGAATTAAAAAACATGTAATAAACATGTAGGGGCAAGTTCCAACATAGACTACATGGTACATATTAGAAATTGTGTGCATAAGAAGAGGTTTTTATCCTCTATTAATATAGTGCAAGAGCCTTGTGTGGTTCTCGCGTGGTTTGGGTGACTATGATTTCAAAAATTGTCCAAACTGATATTTACAGCCAATATATTGACAGTTACAACCAAGATGATAAGGATATTGTTTCTGAAACGATCGAGACAAAACAGTTGATTATTGCCAATATAGCCGATTTTGATATAAAAAACCTACAATCGATACTAAGACCAATATTGAGATTTCAAACCTTGAGGACACTCTGTTGGGTGCAACATAATTATTAAGATGAAGTGTAATGCATAACATGTGCCACATAATGGTCTCTTTAATCTCTTTTTCCCAGTGGGTGGGTTGGGTGGGAAGGAGAGAGTGGGTCTGGGTGTGATCAGTTGCACGGTGTTAAGTAAAGGTTCAGGTTCTTAGCAAGTTGGCTTTCACACATCTTTTAAGTTATCGTTGTTCCATTTTATTTATTTTTTTGGTGGTTGGAGGTTGTGGTAGGTTTGTGATGTAATACAGAGTCGCAATTACTTTCAAATCAAAAGAAATTAGGGTATCGAGGAGAAAAAATAGAAAAAAGAATTAGGGTTTAAGGAAAAAAGTATAAATTTGAGCTTCGCACCCCTTGCACCACAGGCTTTACACCCCAATCTCAAGAACTCAAGGCTAATGAAATTTTAACTAGAAAATGTTAATTCATTCATTGCTACTAATAAGAAAATATTGAGACCTATTTATAGGCTCCACAAGAGTTCAGTTCTCGAATATAACCGATACGGTACTAAAAATACAATAAAAGTAATTACGCTCAAAAATAAACTAAGGCAATAAAAAATAACTAGCAACTGGTAATGTCCTCATCATTTCTCCCGGGGTGGGAGAAACTCAACCCTATCAAGTGCGGGCTCCCCTCACGAAGCACCTCAATCGAGCCAAAGTGATGGTTGTGTCAGCATCACTGGTACATCACATCGAGACCATCATGGTGGAGGTGGCCTCTGTGACGGATCGGCTGTAAAAGAGGGTAGCTCGATCAAGGCACTGATAGTAGACAGAGGCGCATCATCCCTGCTGAAGACAGAACTGATACCAGGATCCCATAGAATGTCCAACTTGTAAGCAATGAAAGCATTCCTCTTCAGAATCCTATCAAAATTGTATGGCAGGTGTGCAACTTCCTCATGGCCTTTGAGTGATTCATAACCATATCATATTATCAATTGCAAATTCCTGCCAAATACTACATAGATATGCAACAAATTTGTAGGTATCATTGCAAATTTCTATCGACCTAATAATATCAAGTGTAATGCAGTAGGCATTTTAGGCATAATTCCTAAAGATGGAAAATGATATATCTTGGATGC
Source organism: Agave tequilana (assembly GCA_038442645.1). Lineage (NCBI taxonomy): Eukaryota > Viridiplantae > Streptophyta > Magnoliopsida > Asparagales > Asparagaceae > Agave > Agave tequilana. The sequence continues at coordinate 16,039 of JAVJIF010010060.1, forward strand.
CTAGGAGGGCGCACATCTAACCCTGCAGATGGAAGTATATTGGACTCAGACACAAACTTCAAACAACCAGAAAAAGAAGCTAGAAACTGTCTGCTGGATCATGGCAAGGAACTCAGGTGACTCACTAGAAGATGAATCGATTGGAACGACTGTAAAATTGTACTCAGCACGAGAGGACTCAGATAATCCACAAGTGTCTTATGCTCAATATCATCCTCTATCAAAGGTGTAGCAAATGAATACCTAGAGCTCTGACTAAAGACACTAGAGTCCGCTAATTCAGGCGCGGACTCATATAATGAGCATGGGCGTCAACATCTAAGGATGTACCAGACTCGACTATCGCATCTACTACTTCACTAGTACCCTAATAAAATCCATGACCCTCAATAATCGGTATGTTGAAACTAATTGATATGTCTTCAATTATAGTAGCAGTTTTAGAAGGGACGTGGACATCCTCAACAACCTTCGAGTCGTCAAAATCATTGCTAGGCACAAATTCTAAAATGTTGACTCTCAGAGGGGCACTGGTAATCATAATGTCCATATCTCTCACACTTAAAAAATCGGGCTTTGGCATTAACTAACGTTTTTATAGTCAAGTCTATCTTTAAGGCAACATCAAAGGCATCTTCAATGGTGTCTAAATCATAAGAGCCGTGATCATAGCACGTTTAGTTTTGAGCCTTAAAATCCAAACAAACCTAGTTATAGTCGCAAAATGGTGCTCTCATGTTACTACGATGGGTTAAGTCCTCAAATATGGCTATGTAATCCTGAACGGACAAATGACCCTGACGAAGGTTGTGTAATAGTCTAAGAGGTGATTCTTATAATATTGACTAGTCATGATGGTTACAAATGCAAAATCTAACAAACATGCAGATGCAGTGGAGAGCCCTAAACTCAAGTAAACTAAATGCATGCACTAAATGAAAATAAAATATTCTAAAAGTTTTACGTTCTAAATGCAGAGAAAATGCACTCTTAAAATGAAAAGAGAAACATTGATGCAACCACTAGATAGAAGCAAATAACAATTCACCAACATATTATCGCAGTTTAAATAGTAGTTGCAAGTAATTTAACAGTTAATAATTCAGCGCAAATTAGAATGTCACCAGAGGGGTGAGTCATTCACACCCAAACGCAAGACTACTCACATAACAGAGCTGAAAGTCACTCACAAAAATCATGGCAGTAGTAATAGGACGTGAAAGTTGCCTCGAGAACGGCGCATATTGGGCACGAGTCGGGCCAAAAACAGGCTATGGACTGTTGATGTGCTGATCTGGTAAGCTGAATCTGATAGATGACCGAAACTCAAACTTGGATATGAAGGCTATAGACATGTAGTTCTGATCTCCACGAATCTACTGCTTCGAAAATAACTCGATTCGGGCTTGAAATGAGCTCGTAATGGCCTTCAGAAGATCTCCACTGCAACTGACTTAGTCAGACTGAGCTCAGCGAATCAACTCGTTGACACCAGCAAGTGACGTCAGTAGTAGCAAGTCGGATCTGGTTATAGCGGGTTGGGTTGGTTGAATATGACCCAATCTAAACCCAATAACTTAACTCTTATTGGGTTTAATGAAACGAGTTTTGACCCATTTAACTCAACCCCCCAATAATCGCTTCTCCTTTGCTGATCTCCTGCTATGGTTCAGAGATCTCTGGCGGCGGCGGTGGAGGTCTGGTGAGGTGTTATCGATGTCATCAGAGTTGGTGATCTCCTGCTATGGTTCAGAGATCTCTGGCGGCGGCGGTGGAGGTCTGGTGAGGTGTTATCGATGTCATCAGAGTTGGTGCAGTGTCAACAGACCACGAGGGGAAGATCGGTGAGGAGATCTCAGGCCTCCTGATCTGAGCGGAGTTGTGGGGCTTCGATGGCGGCGATGGTGAAGAGGTGGTGATGTTCTAACATCGATGAAGAGGCGGTGAAGAGGTGGCGGTGAAAGAAGGCGAGCAGCGAGATCAGAAACTCGGGGAGTCTGCGGTGGCTCTGGGACTTCGACGGTGGCATGTGAAGAAGGTCGGGATGATGACAGCGAGTGGTGGCGTGGAGAAATGGCGTCATCACAGCGATTGGTGGTGGTGATGTTGATAGAGGAAGGAGAAGATGGTGGAAGCATTGGCTTCATCGGCAGAGGGAGGCGGCGGCGGATCTGTGATGATGAGGTCGACGGATGGTGGAAGCATTGGCTTCGGCAGTGAAGTTGATCGATGTCAGCGATGATGAAAACAAAATCGATCGCTGGTGATGATGAGGTCGATCGATGGTGAAGAAGTCAGCGATGGTGAGGATTTGATGTCGGCGGTGTGACATTGGAGATCTGAGCAGTGGATCTGGAGCTAAGTGGCGGTGATCGGGGCGGATGGTGATTGATCCGGACGGCGGTAAGGGCCTTCGTCGGAGAAGAAGTCGTGGTGGAGGGGTGGTGAGATCTTGAGATGGTGGCGGCGAGCTGAGGTGGAAGGAGGCGGCGTAAGCAAGGATTGCAGCGGCGGGAGGTAAAGATGGAGGCGATGGTGAGATTTTGAGATGGTGGCAGGGATCAAGGCTCGTCGTCGTGGGCGACGAGGTCCGGCTGCAGGTGGAGGGTGGTGGTGACGGTAGTTAGAGTTAGGGTTGTTGATGTGAGAGAGGAAGAAGAGACTGAACAATAGAGATTTAGATTTTTTTGTGGGCATTTTCGGAGAATTTTGTTACAGTAATTTTTTATTTTGATCTAATCTTTTTTAATTATTTTTTCAGCAGACTAGGGTTGGGGAGAGGGCTAGGGTTTTGGGAAGACAGAAAGCAAGGGTTTTAGGAGAGGAAGAAATTTGAAGAGAATTGAACCAAAAGCTCTGGTACCAAAATGATATAATACGAGATGACAATCTCCTTCAAATCAAAGAAATTAGGGTTTTGTACGCGCCGGAAAAAGGAATAAAGGTGTTCGCTGTAAAATTTCCTTGAATCAGATGAAAAATTACAACAAAACTGTTTTCCTTCCAGTTACAAGGGAGGGAGGATGTTGAGTCTTGAATCCTCCCTTTGTTTAGTGCTGGGTTCTTCGTGTGGCGATAGAGAGTGAATCTTGTTCTCCGTTGACCGGATGACCGTCGGGATCTTCAGGGAATCTTCTCTTTAGCTGGTAGAAGGAGTAACACAGCTCTGTCTACCAAAACTCTCAAAGAGAAGGTAGGCAAAGGGCAACTTGTACGCAGCGAGCTTGTTGAAGAGTTGAGCTCTCTCTCTCTCTGTCTGCCTGGGTATAGTCTGTTGTCTATCTCTGGTCTCTTGTTGTTCTCCTCTTTTCTCCTCATAGCGGCGGGGCTATTTATAGAGGCTCCAGGGGTGAACGTGCCCCCTAAAAGTGCTCCACAATGAGGGGCTAACTTCCCCGCTATGTGGGCGGTGACTGGCCCCATAACCGGGGAGGTTATAACCGAGACGCGGGCCTTGGACCCTCGCGCCCTGAGGTTGAGACGCGGGTGTCGAGCCCACGCGCCTTGATGTTGAGACGCGGGTTTTGGACCCACGCGCCCTGAGGCTGAGACGCGGGTGTCGAGCCCACGCGCCTTGATGTTGAGACGCGGGTTTTGGACCCTCGCGCCTTGGTGCTGAGACGCGGGTGTTGAGCCCACGCGCCTTGAATTTGAGACCATGGTTCAAAGTCTCGGTCTCGGCCGCCAACTCGGCCGGCACCGAGACGGATCGGTCTCGGCGACTCGGATCGGACTCGGGCGATACGCAAAAAACGCTACATAGAGCGCCAAAAAAATTATGAAAAAATCATGACAAATCATAAAAATGTAAACATCCAAATCATGCATCACATATTCAAAACATATCACCTAACACTCAAAACATAACGTGAAAGCATAAATACAAGCGTCGTCGGTAGAAAAATATCAAAATACATGCATAATATAGTAAATTGCACAAAATAATTCATAAGTACCTGCTAATATAGTCATTTCCACATTGAATTACGAGGAGGCTCCAAATCATCATTATCATCTGGCCCGCGATAAGTATAGAAACCAGGCATATAGTTTCCATAAGGATAATGATATGTTTGTGGGTGAGATCCTGTAGGCTGAGATGATTGGCCAGAGGATCCACTATCAGAGTAATATGGCGGTAGGGGTTGTGCAATATCAGCTCCATGGTGATAATACCCAAAACCTCGATATTCAGTGCTGCTAGTAGAGTAATCACCAGTGCTAGAATAATCAGTGCCAGAATATTGGCCAGATGTCAAACCCAAACCCTGTAAATGGCCTTCAAGACTATGATGACCATGTGAGTAGTAATCATGTCCACTCGAATAATCATCGCTAGAACTGAATTCGACCAACCGATCCAAATGCCTACGCTGCTGTGAAATCCCCGCCCGGCCTCCATGATCTGTATCTTGTGTGGCATAATATTGTGAATCCCATGTTAAGCATCATCTCGTTGGCTTCCACCAACACCATGAGTCTCTTCAACATTACCACCATCACCACCTCACTGCCGCCATCACCCTCACCACCATCACCCTCACCACCATCACCGCTGTCATCATCACCGCCATCACCATCATCACCGCCACTTTCGTCGTATGACGAATACCTTCATCTAACCAACCTAAGTCATCTGGTGGTAACATCGGCTGTTCTCCCTCACGAATCCACTCATCCAAAATATCATCATCATTGAAAATATTGTTCAGATCAATTGGGTTGTAATAATCATCAGTGTCGCTTTTGCATGTCAAGTTTCTTACTCGCAACCGCATATTGTAATGCACATATACTAGTTTATGCAACTTTTTCATTGCCAACCGGTTGCGCAGTTTTGTATGAATTAGCGACCACGTGCTCCAATTTCTTTCACAACCCGATGAAGAACACGTTTGGCTTAAGACTTTGATGGCAATTTTCTGCAGATTGGGAGCTTCTTCGCCATAATTAATCCACCAATCAGCTGGAAGAGATTGTTGCACTGCTCTTCTAGTTAGTGAGCTTCCAAATTCTCCAACTCCATCCACAAATAATTTTATCTGTGAGAATACACATCACAAGTGTTAATATTTGCATAACATTATATCGATGAAATAAATAAATTATTATTACCTCATTAATAGCTCTTCCTTGTTTAGTCAAATCTGGCTCCAATCTTTTAATGACCTCCTTTAATCCATATCTCACTTCTGGATGTGTAGAAAAGTTTTTTGAATATTGGAGTGCTGGATTTAAAAAATATGCTGCAATAATGTAAGCAAACGATTGTTATGATATGACAGTTTCAATTTCTAGTCAACAAATATGATTTCTAGGCAAATGAATTACCAGCAGCATGCAAGTGTCTATGCAATTGTCCCTCCCATCTTCTATCAATGATGTCCCAGTACTTCTTCCAGTTCTTATTTGAGGCCTTTATAGCCAATTTTTGCTCTATCCATAGCTTCATATATAATAGATAGTGTAGGTTTCTTGTCCTGATCCACTATCTTCAAGACTCTAACAAGAGGATCCATAATGTTTTGGACCTCTCTTGCCTTCTTCCAAAACCGGTCAGTCAGAATGAGATTAGCAACCTTATCTCGCACACTTCTTCTACTCCTTTCCTTGTTGAATTCACGCCATTCTGTAGTCGTGCACATTCTTTTCAAATCTTGCTCATAGCGAATAAGGCTTTCAATAGAAATAAACTCGGTGGCAAACCGTGTTATACCTGGTCTCAACAAATCTCTATCTTTGGTATATAGCTTCATTAAATTCACCACTTTGAGGCTATTGTAAATGAATGATGTGATCACCTTAGCATCATCCAATGTCTCCTTGACTGATTTCAAAGAGCCAATATCTTCAAGCATCAAATCAATGCAATGTGCTGCACAGGGAGACCAAAACAAATGTTTTCTCTTCTCCATCAACATGTGACCAGCTGCTTTGAAACTTGCCTCATTATCTGTGACAACCTGCACGATATTTTCTTCGCCAACTTCATCAACAACTTTATCCATTAGCGAGAATATATACTCAGCAGTCTTCGAGATATTAGTGGTATCAACAGAAGTATGGTAGATCATGCTTCTATCACAATAAATCATGAAATTAACAATAGGCTTTCTATTATGAGAACTCCATCCATCACACATGATCGTGCAACCATACTGCGGCCATTTTGTTTTTATTGAAGCAATATATACTCCAATTTCTTTCACTTCCTCCTCTAAATAGAGATTGCCAATCTGGTACCCTGTAGGGCCTTTTACACCTGGACCTGCCTCCGCAATAGTATTAATCATGGCTTGGTAGTAAGGACCACTATCAGCTGCATTGAATGGTATTGCATTGTAGTGAAAGAACTTCGCCACGGATTTCTCAACTTTTTTCATATTCTCAGTTGAGAACATGCTTTTGATTGATTTCTGTTTTGTTGGGAACATGTAAGGATCAATACCACGAGCTGGAATTTCAGTTTCTCTCATAGTCATACTCCGACGCAATCCACAGTTACTCCCTGATCCTGAAGACTGTGAACTACTGCCACCAATATCAACTCCTTCTGCTGATCTCCAAGCCATTTCACGACTTTCTTTCATGGCTTGTTTCAGTTGTCTTCTTTCAACTCCTTCTAAACCACCAACTTCTTCAATTTCATTATCAGAATCTTCTTCGGTCACCTCATAGAAATCTTCCTCACTTAAAGATCTCATAAGTCGGTCTTTTTTAGATTTAATGGCCGCTCTTTCTTTGCTACCTTCAGAAAGATGTCGTCTCATTATTTGAGATATCTCTTTTGATACTCGCAAGCATCCTTCCACCTGACCGGGTACATGTGCTATATGCTGCTTCAATCTAGTGATACCACCATGGACTTGTTTCCCACAATAATTGCACTTCACAAGTTTTCTACTTCCACCAACAGAGGTACCATGTTCCCATCCAATATCGCGTTGCTTTGGAGCCATACTGAAATTTAAAAAAATTATCTGTTAAATTAAATTAAAACTAAAATTAACTAAATTAAAAAACATTAAATTAAACTCAATTAAATGAAACTACAATAAATTAAACTAAACTAGTTTATACTAGATTAAGCAACACTAACTTAATTACCTAACTTTAATAAAATAATTAAATTACCTAATTTAATTACAAAACTTTATTAAATTAAATTAACCTAAATTAAGTTAACTAAACTAATTTAAATTAAATTAAATTCAATTAAATGAAACTATATTAAATTAAACTAAACTAATTTATACTAGATTAACCTACAATAACTTAATTACCTAACTTCAATAAAATTATTAAATTACCTAACTTAATTACAAAACTTTATTAGATTAATTAACCTAAATTAAGTAAATTAACTTTACCTAAACTAACCTAAATTAAATGACATTAAATGCAAATTAATTAGAGAGAGAGAGGAACAGAGAGAGGGAGAGAGACGGAGACAGAGGAGAGAGAGAGGAACACAGTGGAGGAGAGAGAGAGACAGAGGGAGAGACAGAGAGAGACTGACAGGGAGAGGGAGAGATACAGAGAGAGAGAGTGCGACAGAGAGAGAGATACAGAGTGAGAGAGAGAGAGAGTGCGACAGAGAGAGAGATACAGAGTGAGAGAGAGAGAGAGAGTGCGACAGAGAGAGAGAGATACAGAGTGAGAGAGAGAGAGAGAGAGAGAGAGAGTGCGACAGAGAGAGAGATACAGAGTGAGAGAGAGAGAGAGATACAGAGAGAGAGTGCGACAGAGAGAGAGATACAGAGAGAGTGCGACAGAGAGAGAGATACAGAGTGAGAGAGAGTGCGACAGAGTGCGACAGAGAGAGAGAGAGAGATACAGAGTGAGAGAGAGTCCGACAGAGAGAGAGAGAGAGATACAGAGGGAGAGGGAGAGAGAGAGTCCGACAGAGAGCGAGAGAGAGACAGAGAGAGAGAGAGCGAGAGAGAGAGACAGAGAGAGAGAGAGCGGGCCGCTGCGGAGAGAGAGAGAGCCGGGGGAGAGAGTAGCTGCGGGGGGAGAGAGAGAGAGAGAGAGCGCCGCTGCAGGCCAGAGAGAGAGCGCGCGCCGCTGCGGCCTGCGGGGGAGAGACAGAGAAAGAGAGGGAGAGAGAGGCACAGAGGGAGGGAGAGGAGAGACTGAGAGGGAGAGAGGGGAGGAGTTACCTGCGACGGCAACGGCGACGCCTACGGCGACGAGGTCGGACGGCGAGGGCCGGAGGGCGTCGCGGGGGAGACGGCGAGCGAGAGAGAGAGAGAGAGAGAGAGAGATCAGATCTCTCTCTCTCTCTCCCCGAGCAGATTTTAAGGGGAAAGTCACGGGTCGCCGAGTCGACCCGGATCGGGTCCGAGTCGGACCCGATCCGGGTCGACTCGGCGATCCACGCCTGACTCGGGCCTCCGAGTCATACCGGAGGCCGCCGAGTCGGATACGACTCGGCCGAGTCGTATCCGACTCGGCCGATCCTTTGTTCCCTGTTTGAGACGCGGGTTTTGGACCCTCGCGCCTTGGTGCTGAGACGCGGGTGTTGAGCCCACGCGCCTTGAATTTGAAACTCTGCTTTTTAATGGCTTGTCTTTTAATGATTTTTAGACAGCCTACAGAACCCCCTCCAAAGTTTTCGATATTCCGCAGTTAACTGGGACAGATTTCGAAATACTTTGGACTCTAGCTGAATTCACCTTTATGGCTGGACTGTTAATGCTCCGGGTTTGATCTTATCTGGAGTTGGTCTTCGTGAGTGTACTGTTGAACTCTTTGAGGCCACCAGAGTTGATCGTGTTGAGTGTCTAGATACACAGTCTAAACCTCCCCGATTGCTTTTAGTCTGTCATGGACGCGCTTTAAGCCAGGAGTGGACGATCGTCTGCTTGTGCCAGTGTACTGTTGAACTGATTTGCAGAAGCAAGGACTGAACGCCAGTTCTTTTTTTTTTTTGGAATTTGCGCCATCGACTTGAACTTCTCTGGACGCGAGTACAGAAGTCTTTGGCACTTGGCGCTGGCTTTGCTCATGAAGCTCGCGTTTTAAGGCCACTGACTTGGATGAATTCCAACTCGGGTTGAAGGTTTCAGACCCGAATCTTGCAACTCCTGTTCATTCAACAGGGAGATGGCAATTTTTTCGGCGTCTGAGTCTTTTCGCGCCTGGTGTGTTAGACGCAGATGCAAAAAATTGGACTGCGTTTGAACCCTGCGTGTATCACAGTTTTAACTCGCGTCTGTTGTGACATTTTTCTTTCTGCCTCTTTCTATTGTCTTGAACCTTTTGTCTTCAGTTAGACGCATAGAAGCAGAAGATCTTTGACTTCGTCAAATTTATGATGATAATCTTAATAAGTCAAATTTTGTAGGGAAAGATCCTATTTCAGGAACTTTCACAATACTGTCAGAGGTGTAATATTAACTTGACAGAGATGAAATAATGTTTGGTGGACCAGCCACTTTATAAGAAAAGTGACAGGTGGAACACGTACCCCCAGGGAAGGTGAACTTTTATCAAGGGTTTGGGATCAACTTGATTAAGTTCAGCCGGGGAGTTGATGGAAACACTGTCAATGGTGTAGTGTTAACCTAACAATGTTTTTAGGTAGACTTGTTATTCTATTGAAGAGAATAACAAGTAAGACTAGACTCATGGGGAATCTAGGGAAGTCTTTACCGTTAGAGGTGTGATATTAATTTAACGGGTTGAAAGTAGTCTCGTCAGAAGTGTGATGTTAACTTGACAAGGATGTGGGTCAGAGGTGTAATATTAACTTGACTCAAAAGTATTTCAGTTTTGTTTGGGAAAACTGTGAGTGTCACTGACATAGGTGTGATGTTTAACTTGACAGTGAGGGTAATGCTAGAAGTGTAATGTGGAACTTAGCATTGGTCATCTCGGCTTGGATAAGGAAGTCGAGGAAAAGTCATGGCCATAAGTGTATTGTTGAACTTAGCAATGACTTAGATGCTAGAGGTGTAGTGTTAACTTAGCATCATTCGTTTCAGCTTCAATACGGAAGTCTGAAGGAAAGTGACTGTCAGAGGTGTAATATTAACTTGACAGCAGCTTGGTGTACTGTTTAGAAGTATAATGTTAACTTAAACAGTAATTTTGTCAGAGGTGTGATATTAACTTGACAGAAACTTGATTTGCGATATGAGCAATTTGAGGACCTGTCATTCTATTGATAAGAATGGACAGGTGGAGTTTGGAATGTCAGAGGTATAGTGTTAACTTGACAACTGTATTTTGTAGGCCTACCATTCTGTGGATGAGAATTGGTAAGGGATTTTGGAGGGGAGAGTGGAGTTGAGTCCACTTAGGATTTTTAGCAAACCCTCAGCTATTAACGGGTTTGATATGCCTTTACCAACTACCGTTTGAGTTGGGCTAGCCATGCTATTCCCCTCAGCATGATGAGTTGTCGAAGACTTATGTTGGGCTTAGAAGCCAACATTTTCCTCTATCCTTAGCCGTCGGAGGCGTTGGATATTAATGAAGAAACTCTTCTTGTTTTGATCAGAGGTGTACTTTTAACTTGATCGGGGGAAGAATACCATTTAAGGATTGTATTTCTTCAAGAACCTGCCATTGATAGGCATCATGAGTGTATCGCCATTCGAGGTTATGAGGCGATATGATCCATTCGAGTAGACTGACTCTACCACAAACGGTCCTTCCCATTTGGGTTGGAATTTTCCTTTTGTCTTGTGCGTCATCACCATGGGTCTTCTGACGGCTAAGACAAGATCGCCTTTCCTGAAAGTCCGCACCTTAACTTTCTTGTTGAAGGCTTTGGTAATTCGAGCTTGGTAAAGCTCGATTTGTTGTTGGGCCTGCAAACGCTTATCGTCTAAGGCCTCTAATTCCTGGAGTCGCTGTCGATACTTCTCGGTTGTCATCTCCGCTGTCAAGGCGACGCGTAAAGATGGAATTTGGATTTCCAGTGGAAGTACGGCTTCACATCCATATACCAAAGAAAATGGCGTGGCTTTAGTTGGGGTTCGCACAGTTGTGCGATAGGCCCATAAGCATTCACCTAGCTTATCGTTCCAGTCTCGTTGACTTTTCGAGACGAATTTCTTGAGAAGCTTGCCAATAGTCTTGTTGAAAGCTTCTGCGAGGCCGTTAGCGGCAGGATAGTATGCCGTCGAGGACACACTCTGAATTCTGAACTTAGCGCAGAATCTCTGAAACGCCTGGCTGATGAACTGGGGTCCATTGTCATGGACAATTCGCCGAGGTACACCGAAACGGTAAATAACGTGATGTTTCACGAACTTGATCACGTTAGACGATTTTACCTCCTTCAGAGGAATAGCTTCGGCCCATTTAGAGAAATAATCGATTATTGCCAAAACAAACCGATGTCCCTTTGATGATGGTGGGCTGATAGGACCAACCACATCCATCCCCCACATTTCAAATGGCCAGGTAGAGGTCGTGGAGTGAAGGTACCCTGGTGCTTGATGGATGAAATCGCCGTGCACTTGGCAGGCATGACATCTTTTGGCATAAGTGATGGCATCGGCAATCATCTTAGGCTAGTAGTAACCCAATCTTTGGAGTCGATGTGCCAGTTTTGGGCCAGGTTGATGGGCTCCACACATACCATCGTGGGCTTCTTTCAATACCTCTTGGGCCTCCTTTGGTGAGAGGCACCGGAGCAAGACCCCGTCATGCGATCGACGATACAATGTTCGTGTAATCGCATTGTAGTAAAATTTAGGGGCTTTCCTTCGAATGGCAGCCGCTTCCTTGGCGTCCTCAGGCAGGATGCCATACAAGACATAGTCGATATAGGGGAATCGCTAGTCTTTAAGCTCTGGCCCGGTTGACAATTCCAGCGCTTCTTTGCCTTGATACTCTCCCTTTGACTCCTGATAGTCTTCGAGGGCAGTTCTCGGGCAATACAGGTCGTGGCTGTAGACGAATACCTTCTCCATTGCTCCAGCTGGAAAAGCTAAGGAGGCCGCGAGGGACGCCAGTGCATCTACATGCGCATTTTGCCTGCGCGGTACATGATCGATGTAGAAGTTTGTGAACCTCTCGGCCATGTGGATAGTTGCGTTGTAGTAGGGTACTAGGTCATCATATCTGACTTCGTACTCCCGCGAACTTGGCTAACAATGAGTTTGGAGTCACCGTATGCCTCGAGATTTTTAACGCCAATCTCATCGGCGAGCTGCATCCCAATCAAAAGAGCGTTGTATTCTGCTACATTGTTGGAGCAAGGCTCAGTTAGCGAGACAGCTCGAGGAATCACATAGTTCTGTGGCGAGACGAGTACTACTCCTACCCCCGCTACGATGTGTCCTTTTGGGCTTGTTCTGGATGCACCGTCAAAGAAGAGTTGCCACACTTGACTTTCGAACGATGTCTGAGTTAGGCAGGCTTCAGCGACCTCATCTGGGAGATCGTCGTAAAGTTTGGTTGCCCTCGGATCTGGATGCTTAGCCAGGAAATCCGCCACCGCTTGTCCTTTAATGGCCTTCTGTGGTAAAAAGTGCATTTCATATTGGGATAGCAATATGGCCCATTTTGCCAGCCGGCCGTTCAACGATGAAGGTTTAGTCATGAGTAACCTCAAGGGGTTAACTTTTGATAGGACTTTTATAGTTTGGCCTACCAGATAGTGTTGCATTTTCTGAATGGCGAACACCAGTGCCAAACATTCCTTCTCGATCGGGTTGTACTGATGTTCGGCTCCGCTCATTGTTCTACTCAGATAGTAGATCGCTTGCTCTCGTCCTTGATCATCATTCTGAGCTAGTAGAGCTCCCAAAGAATGATCCATTGCCCGGACGTATACCAGGAAAGGTTTTCCGAATATCGGAGCTGCAATGACTGGTGATTGGGTGAGGTATAGCTTGATTTCCTCAAATGCTTGTTGACAAGCGTCGTCCCAAATGAACGAGACACCCTTCTTCATTAGCTTAGTGAAGGGTTGGCATCTTCCGGAGAGGTATGAGATGAACCTACGGATGTACGCCAATCGTCCTTGCAATCCCCTGAGTTCCTTGAGATTTCTCGGAGGTTGCATCTCCTGGATAGCGCGAACCTTTTCCGGGTCCAGATGAATTCCCGTGGAGGTTACAACAAATCCTAGGAATTTGCCACTAGCCACCCCCAGGAAGGATTTGGTTGGGTTCATCTTCAACTGATGAGCTCGCATGATGTCAAAAACCACCTTCAGGTCAGCTATGTGATCACCCTTAGCGCGACTTTTCACCGCAATATCATCAACATAACATTCCACCGTTTTGCGCATTTGCTGCTGGAAAATGGCGTTCATGGCCCTTTGATATGTTGCCCCGCATTCTTCAGTCCGAAGGGCATGACGGTATAGCAGTAGACCCCAATGGTGTCCTGAAGGAGGTGTGCTTTTCGTCGTCAGGATACATTTTAATTTGATTGTATCCTGAGAATCCATCCATGAAGGACATTCGTTCGAATCCATAAGTATTGTCAATCATGACATCTGTGATTGGCAGTGGGAATTCGTCTTTGGGTGTGCTTTTTGTCGTCAGGATACATTTTAATTTGATTGTATCCTGAGAATCCATCCATGAAGGACATTCGTTCGAATCCATAAGTATTGTCAATCATGACATCTGTGATTGGCAGTGGGAATTCGTCTTTGGGGCAAGCCTCGTTTAGATCACGGAAGTCGATGAGATCCGGATCTTCCCGTTCTTCTTGGCAACTGGGACAATGTTGGCTACCCAGTCGGGATGTTGTTCTTCCCTGATGAAGCCAGAATCAATAAGTTTTCTGACTTCTGATTGAATTGCCTCCATTATTTCTGGACGGAACCGTCGCTGCTGTTGTTTGACAGGTTTTGCGTCCGGATTGACGTTGAGGCGGTGCATAGCCACTTGAGGATCAAGTCCAGGCATGTCCTCGTAATTCCAGGCGAAGACGTCTATATACTCTTGTACAAGAGATATTAGATCCTTCTTCTCCGAAGGTGACAGGCCGTCACTTATGAAAATGGGCTTAGGATTGGCCTCATCTCCTAGATTGACTTGAACAACCTTGTCTTCTGTGGGTGGCTCGCGCTGTTCAAAGCGGGTATCCCAAAGAGTATTTAAATGTTTGATCCAAGGATCTGTATCAGATTGGATCATTTCTTCATCTCCGTCTTCCAGGTGGCTTGTTGAAACTATGTTCACTGAAAGTTCTCTGAAGATGTTGCCGACACTGACATCCGACTCCCACGATGACATACCTGAAGAGTAATTATGACCTGATGGCCCTCCAGAATCAGAGGCTGATGGGATCGGAGTCGATACATAGCCCAACCCCCGGCGCGTCCGATGATAATAATCGGGAGCTTTCCCTTTCGGCACAAAGGATCGAAGTAGCGTTCTCCTTCCTTTGCCGAAGTTCAACCCGGGTCTGTTGGTTAGATCGTACCCCATGCACTTCATCATTTTGAGCGCTTTTGGTTCATAATGACCGAACTGAGGGATTCCTCCTCGCCTTCCGATTCTTCATGATTCATTGGTTCGGATTCAATTCGTCGAAAAGAATTGGTCTTTGGCCTTTCCTTCTTGCTGGAACCATGAATATTGATTCCTGCGCATCGCCGACATTTCGACATATTTCAAAGGACGATTTCACTGGTACATGCAATGATGTCAAAGCATCCATTGCCGACCAGAGATCGTCATCCACGTCGGTACTAGTGTCTGACGGTACTGAATCAGAAGCAAACACAGAAAAATACGCTAAATCCAATTCTTTATTAATGTACCAACCGCCTACATCGTCGGTGGTATTATCAACATCGGGCTTATTAATGCCCGTTACAGGTGGATCTAGCTCCCACACACACTCATCTTCCTCCAGCTCAGTATCGGCTTCATTGCCAGAGTCTGGTTCTTTCAGTTGCGGGACTTCATCCGTCTCCCCGGGATCTTGGTACAGTAAGGAGTCTGTGAAATAATTCTCGACCCCTTTGAATGGATGCCTTTCGGCAATCAACGTCTGCACCTTTCCATTCTCGTCAATGTATTTCATGACTTGATGGAGAGTAGAGGGAATGATGGAGTTGCAGTGATTCCACGGCCGTCCCAGCAATAGGTTGTAGGAAGTGTCGGCATCAATGATGTAGCATGTCACTTCCGACTTTAAACTTCCAATCTGGCATTTGAGCTTAATCTTCCCCATCGGACGGGTCCTGTTGGCATTGAACCCATAGATTGTTGTCTGGGAAGGGCTCAAACGATGAGTAGGAATGCCCAGATGTTGCATGACCCGGCGAGGCATGATGCTCAACGCGGACCCTGGATCTACCTAAATGCGGTTCACTTCAGATGATCCAATATACCCTGTGAAGTACAGGGGTCGATCATGCTTCCCTTTAACCTGCATATCCTCTGCCGTGAAGGTGATGCAGGGGGCATTCTGGGAGGTGTGGAGACAATTCTCTACATCTTCCTCCTTTGGCACCTGGGTCATGAAGACCTCAGCGTTTGCCAGAGCCTCTTGTAGAGCTTCTCTGGTTGACTTTGACAGCCTAAGAAGCTCATACAAGGTAATCCGTGCCGGGATGTTGGCCAATTGAGCTAGGACATCAAAGCGGTAAGGCACCGTAGATCCTTCCGTGATGCCCTTTTGAAGGGCTCGAGAAAATCGAATCTCCTTCTGTTTCTCCACTGGTTGTTTTGTGGAGGGCTTGGTTGGCTCTGCAGCTGGTTGTGGAGGGGTTGCCGCCGTTTCGCCATACTGCTTCAAGTAGGGCTGTCCTGAGCGGGTTTCTGCCACTAGCCGACCGGTTCTGCGGCCAGAACTATTGTCTCCTCTTCCGAGTCGGTTAGCGAAGGAATATCGGTATCCGTTTCTCGAGAAAAGGCACACACCACATTGCAGGATGACGCCTTTGCCTTACCCTTGGACTTCTTATTAGTTACAGTAGTCCATTGCTGGGCGTCAACAAGGTCAGGGTGGACCCACATGATTTCTCCTTGAGGTGTTGGGACTGGTACCAAGCCTTTCTCTTGCTGCTGATGAGGGTCTACGTTGACCACTCTTAGTTCTCCTTTTGGAACAGGTATCACTCCCGACGGTGGGGGGGTTGCTTTCCGAACTGGAGAACGACGTCATGTTGGCCGTCACCTTCTTCTGCTCTGGTCGGAGCGTTAACACCTCCGTGTCAATCAGAGCTTGAAGGATGTCCTTGAAGACGTAGCAGCTTTTGGTAAGGTGTCCCAACATTCTGTGGTATAAGCAGTAATTGGGATTGTCGGTTTTACCGACTTCTTCAGGGCGCCTGGCTTCAGGGAGCTTCAGTCTATTGCTCTTGTTGAGTAGCTTAAAAGAGCGAATCGACATGTTCCTCCTTGAAAGAATACTGCTTGTTGGCGCGTGGCTGGCTCGAAGAGCCACTCGCCTTGACCGGTTGAGGTTTGGCGAGAGATTTGGTTTCTGTTGCCAAATTATCCTTCCGCTTTGTCTGGAGGGATATGTCTGGCGCACGCCTGGTTGACCTCTCTGGCCGTGGCTTTCCTTCTTCTGCCCTGACGCGGGCGACAATCTCCTCAGCCTGTTCACCTTGTTGGTCCAACTGCTTCCAGGTGCGGCTTTCAGCAACTCCTATTTGAGCAAGGAGTGAGGTTTGGAGATTGTGGCGGCATGTTTCCACCAGAGTGACCTGGGTCATGCCGCTTGGACACCGGAGTGCCACGTTCCGAAATCTTTCCACGAAAGACTTGACGGACCCTCCCTTTCGCTGTTTAGTAGCCAAAAGGGTGGGCATCGTGACTTCCGAGTCATCCTCGAAGAAGCGCGTTAAGAAAAGCTTCTCCAAATCGCCCCAGTTCTTGATAGAACCTTCTGGGAGCTTCATGAACCATTCAAAGGCCAGCCCTTTCAGGGTGCCGATGAACAGACGAGCCAAGATAGCATCGTTATCTACTACATTCCCGGTTTGGGATTTAAAGTAGTAGATGTGTTGGTTGGATAACCCTTTCCCATCGAATGCTTGAAGGGTTGGAGCCTTGAACTTGGACGGGTATGGAACCAAGTCCCATTCAGCAGGATAGGGCCGGACCACTCCAACTTCTTGGAGGCCTTTACGGTTGGTAAGGGCCTCGAGGCGTTGCTCCAATTGACTCATTCTTTTAGCATGAGCCTTTCCCTGGTCTTGGTCGCCCTTTACTTGCGACGAGGATTTGGACGAACCAGAGGAGGGTTGCCCTTTCTTCTCGGAGTGTTCGGAAGATGATCTTTCTCCCTCTTTTAGTTTGCCCTTAGACTTTTTAGGGGGAGATTTCTTCCTGTCTTCGAGCAGCTGTGCGAGCATTTGCTTGAGAGAGTCGATGGATTCTTGCTGAGCACGAATCATCTCAAGTTGTTCCTTCTGGACCTGGGCTTGCAGCTCCAGGCGCCGGGCTGTCTCTTCAGGAGTGCTCGTCATGTAGGTGAAGGCCTCCTTCTCGATGGAAGAATTCGAGGCCTACGATTCTGCTACAGCAGAATGAGACAGCAGAATGAGAGTCATTCATTTTGATGCCCCGGGCCAGGGCATTATAGTCGATCGGGGGAATGGCCCGGTCCGGGTGCGAGTGTGTCGGTACACTCCTTCCGGTTCAGAGTCAGACTCGTCAGAGCTGACTACAGGCTGTTTTCCCCTGCTCCTGCTTGCCATGTTAGCAGTGAGCTCTGGATACTCAGTGTCAGAGAAGGTTCTCCTTCTGTGGGAGCGCCTTCTTTTGGCTGACGGGGGAATCAGGGTCAGCTGTCTAACTAAAGACTGCTGGTGCACACCTGAACCACAACGGCACTCGGAGAGCATAGAGATGAGTCGTTGGCAGCAACATGATGAAGTGACCTGATTGGCACTTCTTTTCTTCGTCAAGTAATCCCTCAGATCCACGGGAGGGGGATCGAAGAGATTAACCTCGCAACGCCGAAGACGGGAGGCATCCATATGCTGTACAGCATGGACGCGGGCTTCAGGGACGCAGTTCTCGCGTCGTGGCTGTATAACGTGCGTCTGGCATCTCTTTTGAGATGAGACGCGATTCTCGCGTTGCTGCTTGGTGCGTCGGGGCAGAGACGTTTGAGAGAGGATGGGCTGCTGGGCCCCACGCCTATGGGCGCGTGCCTCTCGCGCTTGACGAGGCGCAGAGGCTTCACCTTGGCGTTTGGTGAGTTGGTCTTCAGAGGACCTAGCTTGAGGAGTCTCGCGTTTGGGCCGCCAAACGCGGACTTCACGTGCTGGACGTGACGCGGGCAAGGCGCCAGATTGTACATCGCGTCCAGCCTCAGTCGGACAACCAGAGGTTCCAACTTGTAGCTGACGCGCACGTCTCCTCTGTCGACGCTCAGCATTTCGGTTGCGTCGTGGAGGTGGAGAGTGATCAACGACGACCTGATGCTGAACACCAGAGATTTTGACCACGCGGGTCTCCTGAGAGACGCTGACGCGGGTGTTCCGTGCTGCGCGGTTGATCGCAGCGGCAGTTGTGCCTGAGATCACGCGGGCCTTCTGAGAGGCGTTGGCGCGTGTATCTTGCTTGGCACAGTTGGCAGCAGTAGCGCCCGAGAGAACCTCGGATCGAGCTTCGGGGCCATTCCCCGTCGAGACCCTGCGGCAGACGCGGGTCTTTGGGCTCTTGGAGCCGGCAGAGAGAAACTCTTCGTATTTCGCCTGGTCGAACTCGACAACAAGCGATTCGACCATCTTTCCCTTACGAAGGACGTCATCTTGCGCCACGATTTGCTCATCAGTGACAAATGTAGTCCCCAGCGGAGTCGCCATCTCTTATACGCGCCGGAAAAAGGAATAAAGGTGTTCGCTGTAAAATTTCCTTGAATCAGATGAAAAATTACAACAAAACTGTTTTCCTTCCAGTTACAAGGGAGGGAGGATGTTGAGTCTTGAATCCTCCCTTTGTTTAGTGCTGGGTTCTTCGTGTGGCGATAGAGAGTGAATCTTGTTCTCCGTTGACCGGATGACCGTCGGGATCTTCCGGGGATCTTCTCTTTGGCTGGTAGAAGGAGTAACACAGCTCTGTCTACCAAAACTCTCAAAGAGAAGGTAGGCAAAGGGCAACTCGTACGCAGCGAGCTTGTTGAAAAGTTGAGCTCTCTCTCTCTGTCTGCCTGGGTGTAGTCTGTTGTCTATCTCTGGTCTCTTGTTGTTCTCCTCTTTTCTCCTCATAGCGGCGGGGCTATTTATAGAGGCTCCAGGGGTGAATGTGCCCCCTAAAAGTGCTCCACAATGAGGGGCTAACTTCCCCGCTATGTGGGCGGTGACTGGCCCCATAACCGGGGCGGTTATAACCGAGACGCGGGCCTTGGACCCTCGCGCCCTGAGGTTGAGACGCGGATGTCGAGCCCACGCGCCTTGATGTTGAGAACTCTGCTTTTTAATGGCTTGTCTTTTAATGATTTTTAGACAGCCTACAGGTTTCGAGAAGCAAAAATAGAAAAGAGAATTAGGGTTAAGAAAAGAAGATAAATTTGGGCTTCGCACCCCTTACACTATGAGCTTCACACCCCCAATCTCAAGAACTCAAGGCTTATGAAATTTTAAGTAGAAAATTTTAATTCATTCATTCTCTACCAATAAGAAAGTATTGAGATATATTTATAGGCTCTACAAGAGTTCAGTTCTTAGATATAACCGATGTGGTACTAAAAACACAATAAAAGCAACAACTAAACTCAAAAATAAACTAAGATAAATAAATACAACTAGCAACTGGAGGTGTCCTCATCAGGTTGTCTTTTAGGGGAGTTGGAGGCTGGAATTCATATTGGACCCCTCCCAGAAACAAGGCCAAATTCAACACTGTCATCTTGGTAACCCACTTCCTAAATGGCACAATGGTGAACTCATGCCCTCTAAGACCGATCCATAACAAACAGGTCAAACTAACTCGAATAAAAAAGAACTTTGAGAGAGAGAGAATTAAAATCCACATTCTCCATATAATCTCATCAGGAACTTATTCATGCAATAATGATGATGATCTGAAATTTCAACATTACGAGTTTTATGCATGAATGGATGCCTGCCTAGTTCAAATTGCATGTCAAATGGACGAATTTGGTAAATGGAAAACCATGTGTGTGTTTGTATGTACTAGAGCTGATGTTATTGTTATTGTTGCTCTTATTATTATAACTCTTATAGTTATTGTTCTTTTTATATTGAGAAAGTAGTAGGTTATATATTAAGAAAAAATGGTATTTTGCCCTTAGAACCAACCTGCAAGCTCTCTGGTATCAAAATGATGTAATACGAGATCACAATCTCCTTCAAATCAAAAGAAATTAGGGTTTTGAGAAGCAAAAATAGAAAAGAGAATGAGGGTTTAAGAAAAGAAGATAAATTTGGGCTTCGCACCCCTTACACTATGAGCTTCACACCCCGATCTCAAGAACTCAAGGCTTATGAAATTTTAAGTAGAAAATTTTAATTCATTCATTCTCTACCAATAAGAAAGTATTAAGATATATTTATAGGCTCTACAAGAGTTCAGTTCTTAGATATAACCGATGTGGTACTAAAAACACAATAAAAGCAACAACTAAACTCAAAAATAAACTAAGATAAATAAATACAACTAGCAACTGGAGGTGTCCTCATCAGGTTGTCTTTTGGGGGAGTTGGAGGCTGGAATTCATATTGGACCCCTCCCAGAAACAAGGCCAAAATTCAACACCGTCATCTTGGTAACCCACTTCCTAAATGGCACAATGGTGAACTCATGCCCTCTAAGACCGATCCATAACACACAGGTCAAACTAACTCGAATAAAAAAGAGCTTTGAGAGAGAGAAAATTAAAATCCACATTCTCCATATAATCTTATCAGGAACTTATTCATGCAATAATGATGATGCTCTGAAATTTCAACATTACGAGTTTTATGCATGAATGGATGCCTGCCTAGTTCAAATTGCGGGTCTGTTTGGTTGTCGTAACTGGCCGTAATTCGTAGTTGTAATTGGTAAAGTCTTTTACAATTGTAAATGAGTTACATGTATGTAAATTTTACGGTGTTTGGTTGGTAATATAAAATTGTAAAGTGGGAAAGTGTATTGTACTTTACGGTGTTTGGTTGTCGTTATGTATAAGTCGTAAGTGAAAAAATTGACGACAAAATTAACTATTTGGTGATTTTAAAAGTTTTAATACTGCAAATAAATATTAAAAAAGTTAAATATTAAAAAAATTTAATATTAATATAAAAAAAATATTACAAATTTGTATAACCACAAAATTAACTGTAACTGGGCTGTAAGTGAGTGGTAACTGGGTTGCAAGTGAGTGTTAGTTGAGTTACGTAAGTCTTTTACGAATTACGGTCCAAACAAACGCCGTAGTTGTAACTGGGTAGTAAGTCATTTACGAATTACGGAGTTTTACGCGAAACAAACGGCCCCTGCATGTCAAATGGACGAAATTGGTAAATGGAAAACCATGTGTGTGTTTGTATGTACTAGAGCTGATGTTATTGTTATTGTTGCTCTTATTATTATTATAACTCTTATTGTTATTGTTCTTTTTATATTGAGAAAGTAGTATGTTATATATTAAGAAAAAATGGTATTTTGCCCTTAGAACCAACCTGCAAGCTCTCTGCTACCTCATGATCAAACGCAGAAAAATCTCGGGGAGATTTGACGGTCGACTTGGAGGCAGGCTTGGGCTTTAACCAACTTGGCTTGTAACTGCTAAGCAAACCATGCAGAACCGATAAAAGAATGTCAAAGAGGCTGTCACCAGAATGATCCCATGAGGCAATGGTGGAAGCTTCTGCATTTGACTCTGCCTCCCTCTTCTGAGGAACAACAGCCGCTGCACAAAGAGAGAGATCTGCATCCTCATGGATGAACCGGCTTCCAAGAAACCGGAGAATAATGGAGGCAAGTGTGTGCCTCATGTTTCTTGAAGATGGTTCCCTGTAAAATAACAAAGAAAAAAAATATTCAGGACAAGCCAGTATGCCACCCCTTATTACAGAGCAAATGGAAGGTGTAACGTCAAACAAAGAATATATTCAAAATAAAATAAGTTAACAGTCACTAAGAAAAGTATATTATATGTTAAAGAAAAGTATGAACTTTATGAAAGGAGATTCAGATATACAGCTCAAGTCTATAAATGTCAGCAGAGATTCTTGTTAAAGATCCAACAGATTATCACCACGCTCCTCCATACAAATAAATTTATTAAAAAAAGTTCCTCACCAAATCCACACACAGAGAGAGAATATTTTTAGTTCTTCAAACTAAACCTTTGCCTTCTCTCAGAACCTTCAAGACATCCTTCCTCTTCTACCCTGGATTATATATGGGTAGCACATAATCTAAATTGGTTCAGATCTTCTAAAAAAAACTAAAATTTCAATCTTCAATTAGTAATGCAATATGAGCATGGTATTGGAAAAGAAAAGCATGTTAAAGTGTATGCAATTGATAGGATAAACAGAGGGATGCTTGGAGGAATGTGCCAAGGGCACGAGCCCACCCGCTTGCCCATCCCTACACATAAATGCATGTATGAGCCCCACAGCTTTGAGTTTCCTAAAGGTGCTTCTGTACTTGTCAATTCCTAAATTTCATTTGCATCACATATCCAAGGTCAAACTCTTGTTTTTGCAGTACTCTCAAAAGTGAAGAAACAAAGTCCTTATTCTCTACAGCACGCAAATTCATAACATATCTCCCACAACCAAATAAAATATCTAAAAAATAGTTTATCCAAAGATCAATGGTGAAACAAAGTTTTCATTCTCTCCAGTCATATTAAGCACTCAAATTCATAACATATCTCCCACTCCCAAATAAAATATCAAAATAATAGGTTATTCAAAGATTAATGGTGCAGACAGCTGTTCAGAGGAATTTATAGAGCTCCATATGGGGAATCACGTGCTCGGAAAAATTCCAACAGGCAAATGAAATGTCTTTGATATAGGCATCAATTAGAAGTAAAGCATAACTTTTCAATTTAATCAGGGTTCTTTTTTTTTCTCTGACTACTTAATTTATGTTACAGTAATACGTTAAAAACTGACATTTGACACTCATAAATGCTGATATTTTCAACAAGAAAACAATGTCATGTAAAATCAATGTTATTCACCATCTGTCAAAGATCAAGCATAAGAGGTGATTTGAACTCGACATAATTGTTCAAAATCAGCAAAGGAATACGTGCACAACAGGTTTTAAAAGATGATATATTAGTTGCTTTCTGAAGCAGTAAGAAACGCCAATATCAAAGAATCCAGATCAGCTGGAAAACATTGTCAAGACAAGCCGATGCCTCAAGGTAGAAAAAAAATTTCCCAGTTAGTTATGTGCCACAAAATAATTTTTCCCAGTTAGTTATGTGCAACAGAAAACTCCGAGAATAATGGTCAAGACTTTCATAGCCTAGTATATAGACAACCATTAAATAAGACACATTGGATGGATGAAGTTCAGTACATGGACATGTGGATTCTCACGGTAAACATCCAAAATTTAAACAGAAGAATTACATCATCGGTGAGGCTTTATTACTCCATAGTTATGCCCACCTAAAAAAACACACATCATGCAATAAAATTTGATGATCCATCCCGTTAATCTTGATCTACAAAATTTGAAAACTCTATGCACAAAAGAGCATCCATTTTGAAGGTCATTTACTTATGCTTTAAGTGGTGGCGAAATGAACAGTTTTCTAACACTTAGAAGTCATTCATTTTATAATCACATGATGCATGAGTAATTGGCCTGTCCATAAACCTTTTAAAACATTTAAGTCAAGATTAACGCAATGGATCCACTGTTGTCAAGGCGCAAAGCGCACTACAATGCCCAAAAAGCCTAATGTGTGTGAGGCACAAGCGAAGCGTAGCGCTTCACCTTAGTGAGGCGCAACTGTTATCATTATTTTTAATTTGAAAGATTATGAAATCAAAGATAAAATCACAAAATACACAATAAATAACAAGTTAACAATTAAGAACATTAATAAAATAAGAGAAATGTGCATAGTAACAGTAACAAAAGGCAGTAAAAAATTAGCATTTTGAGGGAGGAAAAACAACAACAGCTCACCTAGTAGCAACACTAAAAGAGCAACAACACCAACAACAATGACAGAAAGAAGATGGAGAGGAGAAGAAGACGAAACCTAGTTCATATTGAGTGCGCACCTAAATGTGCTTCAGGCCACCTTTCGCTTCAAGCGAGGCGCAAACGAGGCGCGCATCGCGTTCACTACGGTCGCTTCGCCTCACGCGAGCGCCTCACTGTGCCTTTAACAACACTGAATGGATCATTCATTTGTTTTGCATATTGTACACTTTTATAGGTGGGCATAACTAGCAGCTTGGTTATGCCTTAAGAGTATTAGCCTATAATTTATATATTATAGAGAAGGGGGAAAGCGAGAACGGAAAAACAGCTGACTCTCATGTGTCGTTGATGTGTCAAAATCTCAGCCTCATATCTACTCTTGTACCACCAACAACAAGGTCAGAAATTATACATTCTTATACCACATAGACAAAAATAAACGAATCTATTATTCTAGCATCGGAGTAAAGCTTTCAATTAACTAATCTTGAGACCAAAAGAATGCACCAAAAGTTATAAGAAACTCTATATAAAAGTTCAAGACTCGCAGCGTGCAAGAGAGGAAGGATTTTTTTTTTTTTTTGTGTGTGTGTGTGTGTGTGTGTGTGTGTGTGTGTGTGGTTGGGGCGTGTTGTTAGTGAACTTAACCCTTTTGAAAAATTGAGAAACACTTAAACTGCATACAGAAATAATGTAAGAGCTAGCAAAATAAAAATCACAGTAGTTCTAAAGAAAGAATTTACCTATCGGCATAAACAATAGGCAAAAGTCTCACAAGAAACAGCAACCGCAACCACATTGATGCTTTCAGTGCTGCTGCAGAGGGTGGCGAGGAATCAACCACCGCTGTTGGTCGTCTCCCCATTCCAGGGCTTCCACCACGCATACCCTTGCGACTGCTGCTTTTGTTAGAAGAAACTTCAACAGCAGATGAGATAGTGCTAGCCTGCTTACTACCACCACGTGCAAGCATGTTTATCTGTTGGTCAATGGTACTCATTTGTTTTATCAACTCAGCAGCAAATGAATTGCGCAAGTCACTGGAGCTCCTATCTATACATGGAAGTATTAGTTCTGCGAGTGCCTTCTCAGTGACATATTGGTGGCTAAAGCCAGAGGGGCCAGTATCAGCCGATGATGAGCTAATTTTGCCTGGCCTCTTGATATTTATGAATTCATCTACAACTTCCCCTTCTTCAATTGAAACGGATTCCAGTTTGTTTCTATCAACCCTGGTAGCAACAACATCTCGTGTGGAACTTGACCAGCCCCATGGTTTCCAGAACTGGGCTTTAGTTGAAAGACCTTTGCGCTGAGCAACAGATATAAGTTGCTGCCTGATGGATTTGCGTCCAGACAGGACATCACCACCGGCTAAAATCCATTTTATATCCATTACTAGAGACTCCTCCAATGATCTTCCAAGTAGATGGGCAATTTCCGCATAAAGAGGTGCTGCATCAGGTCTTACAAGAATTCTTGTAAGAACAATTTCAGATAAAAATTTTTCACTTTCAGAATTGCAAGATTTTCAGCATTAGGAGATAATGATCGAATGGCCTCCACAAAGGACATATCCTTTGCTTCTATTTTCTCAATAAGAGCTTGCTCATTCAAAAGAAGCCTTAGTTCAACCCACTGCCAATGAAACTTTGCAGGCTGCAGAGTATCAAAAACATGCACAACCTTATCCAGAATCTTCGCCTCATTCTCTCTTGTTTCACTAGGTGCAGATACCCATGATCCATCTTCCTGCAATAAGGTAAAGGGAGGCATTTTACAATCAACAATCGCATTCAAAAATATCCTTGCACGAAGAGGAACAAATGCCATTGTTTTCAAGTGTTTATCAGGACTATGCATTTCAAGCACTGCAGCAAACTCAGAATCACCAATGTCACTGGACAGAAGATCATAGAAGGCATGAGTGTTCCGTAAACACAAATCCCGTAACGGATGGTGCCTGATAGCATCACCAATGGCCAAGGACAAATAGTGATACAACTGGATGTCTTCACGAGTTGCAATATTGCTGCTGAGAATATACGGCCTCCAAATGACCATGGCAAAGATTGAATATGTGGGAGGAAAGACCAAACTCAGAGGAAGCGTCCGCTGAATCCTTGAAAGAGCTAATATGTATGGTTCACCCACAATATCCGCGAGAAGACCATCAAAAATAGTTCTACAGTTGCCAATAAGCAACCGAAACCAATGCACATATACTTCAATGGAATGTTCGAGCTTGAAACTGCCACGTGATGTACCATTTGAACTGATCCTTGTACTTCTAATGAACTGTTGGACATCCAAGCCTTCCTTTAATTTGAAAACCACTATCATCCTCTCAAGGCTAGTAACTCCATGAACAATAGCCCCAACAACAAGAGCAGATACAGCCGCAGCAGCTTTTGCAGCCCTTCCAGCATATATCTTGGCAGAATTGTTCAAATTTTCATTTGAATGATTGGGATTCAAATCATGAGTTTCAGGAGATGGTTGGAATTGGCTGCGATGAACCTTTCCGGGGACATAAGCTCCAGAAACCGCTGCGGAAGCTTCAGCTGCCAAAGCTAGGTCGAATATGCGGCTAAGACGTTCTCCAAGAGCATCTTTAAGCAAGCACAGGGAACTTATGTGAATATGTATAATGTGCCCAACACAACTATGTGAACTTGTTGAAGAGGAAAAATTTTGGTAGTTACTGCTCAGAGTGACATCTAACAGTTTTATCACAGCTGGCCCTACACTATTGACAATTGCAGAAACAGCAGATGCCACTATAGACGGATCCCCTTCCAGAGTAGCACCGCCATTTTGTCGAATGCAGTCAACTAGACTTGAACAATGTCTTGAGCTATTTGATAGGTGTCATCCCATTTTAAGGGGGGGCTTTTAGTAGTGGCCCCTCCGAAAACCTTTCTTTCTTTTCCGAAAAAATGGTGAACAGCTTCCTCAACATGTCTTTGGACTATT
This sequence comes from Agave tequilana, assembly GCA_038442645.1. Lineage (NCBI taxonomy): Eukaryota > Viridiplantae > Streptophyta > Magnoliopsida > Asparagales > Asparagaceae > Agave > Agave tequilana. Next base: position 43,095 of record JAVJIF010010060.1, read on the forward strand.
TCTTTAGTGATTGGGCCAGTTCGTGAAATCCTTCCACTCATCTTTTGACGGAAATACTCATCAAAATCATTCATACCTGCAGAGACACCAGAAGAAAATCCTAAATCTCCATCTAGTGTCCGTCCTGTATCAAGTTCTGCAAGGAGCCTCTGATCACATGTAAGTCTAAATTTCTTTTCCCATTTTACCACACTAGCAACCTCTCTATACTTCTTGAGCAAATTTCGAGCATAAACAAAAGCTCCTGAAGCAATGGTTCTTCCATTTGATGCCAACATAGAAACAGTTCGATGCATTGAAGCTGTTAGGACTTCTGGCAAAAGGTCTGCTGCTACAATTACATTCTCATACCTGAGTAGGGTATACATATTTTCAAAATCAATGAGACAGAAAAATCAAAGAAGCATCTGACAGGAACCATATTTAATTTCAGTGTCTACTACAAGATAATATGAACGACTTTAATATCAATGATAAAATAATATACTCAAGAAGAAAGGACATGCAAGGCAAATAGAGAATTCCCTGGAGGTTATGATGCCAAAGAATGTGAACTCATGCAGATGACCGGAAAACATTATAGATCTATCATAGCAAATCTAACCTTCAAAACACATGCAAAACTAACCTTCAAAACACATGAAACCCAAAAAATAACATGATAACCGTTAGATGATCATTGAACAAATTAACTAATGCCGTTCTGGCAGGTGAGAAAGGAAAATACAAGTAAAATCCTAAATAACCAACTTCACAGTATTAAATATACTTCAATATACATAAAACTTCCAACTTATAGGGAAACTATGATACCTGGATCAGTTATATATAAAAAACAGACATGAAAGCAAGTGTCATGAGTGTGAAATGAGTAGCTGGAAATGTTGAGAATATGCCAATAAAGTGTACAACAACAACAACAACAACTAAGCCATTTATCCAGGTATTTGGGATAGGCTACATGAACCAAAGAGAATTACGCCGGATAGGCCACATGGATCAGCCTTCATGAAGTGCCAATAAAGTGTGTGAATCTAAAAATATACTTTCAGCACATGCTTGAGAAGTGTAAGATATATGTCCATGAAGTGTCACTGTCCACCATGGACACTATCAGTCTTTTAAATATCGGGTATCAGCGATATACCGGTCGGCAAAATTATATATCGGATACCGGATACCGGGTGATATATCGCAATATGGTACTAAATACCGGTTGATATATCAATCGTCAATATTATTAAAAGAAATAAGTTATTATCCAAACATCATATAAAAACATCATTGAAATACCACAATGAACATAGAATTAAATAAAATGATCTATCAAGCAAAAAAATAATAATTATTCAAATAAGTAACTATATCGGCCGATATATCAGATATTTCATCTTGAATATCGGCCGATATATCGGCCACGTGGCGATATATCGGCCCATATCGGTCCAAAACGATATCCGGTACATTTTTGCACTTACCGTATCGTTTAGATAAAATACCGGTATCTCGGACGATATACCGGTACATCGGCCGATATTTAAAACAATGGACACTATAGAAGTGTCTGTCTAAATAACTGTCCTTTCAACCCCACTACTTCTGATAAATCTTAAGATCTGATTTTGGGTTAGGTAAAAATGCGAGCATACTGGATATTCAGAGTTGAATCTTGTATTCAATTTTGCAAAATAGTTCAGGTGTGATTAGTATATTCAGAAGGTAAAAGTGAAGAAAGAAGGAAAAGGATTACATCGAGTGTACAAAGTAAAGAGGCTTATAGCTGTAACTTCCTTTAGCTATGAACAGTTACAAAAACTTGGAAAGCTGGCTGTAAATTCATAAGTTAATGATGCAGCAGATTGTTCCGGCAGCTAAAGTTTCTATTCTCTTGATGAAGAATAAGAAACAGGACAACAAAAAAAGAACTGGAAGAGCAAAGAGAAGGATTGCAAGAGAAGGGAGATAAAGAGGTAATTTGATATATGGGGAAGCAAAAGAAAATAAGGAAAATCTTACAAATTCTCACAGAAGACAAGGGAAATAGAGATGAAAACTAAAAGGCAAAAAGATTAATTTGAGCTACCTTCCTCAAATTAGTACTCATTAATTCAACACTCAGAATCAAAGTTCAGTTTTGAGCTCAATAAAGACTCATTAATAGAAGCATCCACAACGCTCAAACATAATCTAATTGACTCTACAATCTTCACAGCAACTTGTAGCCGACATTGGACCTCCTGCAATGTATTTACTTAAAATAGGACTTTATATTAGAGGGCATCTCAATTCAAGGTTAACAAATAAACAATGATTTAAGCCTACAAAAAGTTCTAAATCAATTGAACTCCTAATCCTGTGCTATATTTATCCTTTTAACAACTTGAACTTAATAAAAACTAATGTATACATCAACATTGAGAGGCTTAAAATACTAGCAGTTTATGACATTTGATCAGAACCAGATGTTCAGCATTGTATGCACCCCGTCCAACTTTTGCCATGCACAGCAATAGAAAGCTATCCAAGACCACAACAAAGCCGCTACTAGCATGCCACATATATGTTGCTTAGGTCAGTTCTCCTCATTCTTGAAAAAACGTAGGCATATTTATACATAGTGGGATTGTGGTAGCTCTTTTTAGCTTGGAGCCAAGACTTCCTTTGTTCTTTTCCTTTCATGTCTCCCTCCATATTTAAGTATTGGACTGGTACTGATGTCTAATTTAGGAATACTGGGACTGGCACCGCAAAGCTCAAGTGAACAGTGGTCCACAAGGTTAATATGCAACTACCTTCCTATACTAATGTGTTGACCCAACTTACCTCAAAGTCCATCGTGAGGGCGGACAGTACACTTTCATGGTAGTGGTATTATCCTATCAATTTATACAAAGAAATTCATGAAGCTAACTATGGTGTAGGATACATTTAAAAATAATGATTCCTGCGTTTCAACATATGAGGCATCCCTCATTATCACTTACCCATACTGGATGAAGAATTGCATAAACACAAAAAAAAATGTAATAACTACAATTATAGAACGCTATCAAAAAATTATGCAAAAACAAAAAAGAAGATACATTAACATTAATGGAAAAACAGCATGAAAATCAAGTCAATGAAATCACTGAATAACCATCTGAGAATCAAATCATCAAAAAACTAACCAACTGAGCATAATAAAAATGAAAGTAAACCACAAGACATTCATGGGTGCAGAAATTAATACTCAATAAATAGTGTCAACATACCTCTGAAGGGCTGATAATAGAAATCCCTCCCCAACTTGAAGGGTATGGGCTTCCCTATTTTGGGTACAATCACAACATTTCTTCCAACATGAACTGTACTGCTAGCTGCACTGACAATCTTCGGCAACAACCATAAAATGAGCCTCACAGCTGAAATCAAGTCACAAGAAATATCCAATATGTACAAGATGGCAGATAGCTCATCTTCACCTAATCTCCACTGGCCAGCATTCCTATCATCAAATGGTACAGAAAAGGCAGTGGTACAATTATTTTGCTTTGAAGAAGACTTTTCATTTCCTTCAACCAGTTGTTTGATTGATGTTAGTAACCAGATTGAAATTGACCTCTTTTCAAGCAGCCTAAGCTGTTTTAGTGATTTCCCAATATCACTGATAGGCACAGCTTTCTGTTCAACATCTTTGGGAACTTCACCCTCAATACCAGATCTATGGTGGGGACAGCTCACTTTATTATCACATACATGACTGGTAGATGCTCCCTGGCCACTCTCAATCCTGGCAGCAGCCAACTGCGCGAGACTTTGAGTTTTGCGCACCATCTTCTGTCTACCTCTAGAGGCGTGTTTTGTCAACTTAAGAGGTGGATCAACCTTAAATGACTCCTGGGACTTTGGCCCCTTCTCACCCACCACGTATCTTCATCATCTGACTGGTTGAAAGAAAATGCTTGATAGGAAGAACTCCTTTCATCACCTAACTTTTGCTTCTTTACTCTCCTACATTCCTCACAACCTGGCGTGCCTTCCACCATATCCATTTTGATGCCAAATGAGCCAAAAGGTCTTTTGATACTCCCTTGAGATTCATCAGCTTTGGCTTCAACTGGCACAGAACGAGTATATGGTAGACGCAACAAGGTTGAAATTAAGCCCTTCAATTCTGCAACTTGCTTCTTCACTTTGGAATGCCTAGAAGAGGAAGAACTCATAGTTATATCTGATTTCCTACGGGCCTCAACCAAATTAGATGCTGCTAAATGATCCGTTTGCTTCTGTAAAGAAAAATTCGTACTAGTGTTTGAATGACTGGAATAGTCACTAAGAAGTCCATGAAGTAGAAGCCGGCGTTCATTTGAGTAAACATGGGCAGCCTCATACAGGAGTGCAGATTCTGCAATCTGGGCCTCTTCCAAGACATCAAGCAAACAGGTTCCAGGAAGCTGCTTTAAAATTCGATGGTGTCTTGCTCGTCTTTCCCGATCAAATGCAGTCTCATTCCGATCCATAATTCCACTAACTATTAGTTGCCTTAAATAAGCCTGAGGATGAAAGATACCATTACGTATTAGTTCCATAACAAGAACTTGAAGACGCTTGAAACTTCCAAAACATCTCCCACTCTCGTGCTGATCTAACCAACACACAATAATATCATGCAACGGGCCGGGACTTTGGAAAATGTCCAATTTACCCTTTCTGTCATCTGAGGTGTTCATATTACTTCCAACAGAAACATTTTCTAATGTACCCGACCAAAAACATTATCATGCAGTGAAACAGATGCTTCACTGGCATTACCGCCACTCTTGGACTCTAACGGATTATGCATGTCTTCTTTCTTAAGCTTTAAAAGGAGGACTGCAATATAAACTTGTGCAAAATCCTTTCCACCAGTAAACTTTAGATTCTGAGGGAGGGCAGTGCGGCAGTCCCTATAATCACATGTTGCCCACTCAAAAAGGAAAAATACAGAACAAATAAGAGACAAGCTTACAGTCCCAATCCACTTCAAAGAAGACCGCAAGCATGGGCTAACTTCTGCAATCCACCGTTCTTCAATAGCCACATCAGACAAATCTTCGAAAAGAGAGCTGTAAGCTGATCTCATATCTCCCACCAGCAGAGCTTTATCCAAGAATTGGAGAACTTTCGCTGCACCATGACCTTGAAGGCTAGGACTGACAATCTTCGCAAGATTAGAAGCACGTTTCTGAATAGTGGAAATTACATATCCAAAGGACAAATATCGAAGATGAGTATCTTCTGTACCTAAGCGATTATTATCTTCACGCTTAGGTATCCTTTGTAAAGCATTTCCGTAATTTATATCAGAAAATAGACATGTTGGCAGCTGAATGCAATCCAAGGCAACGAAGGTATCAGGCACGGCGAGTACCAAATAATGAAGCATCTCAATCAAGGCAGAAGCGAGGGGTGGAATTTTAGAATCATCTAGCAAACTCGAACCACCTGGACACAGATCATTTATGGATCGGACGGCTATGTCCACAAAAGTTCGTACATAGGTCTGTGAGAGTGATATGCTCTCCATGACATCACATACAACAGGCAAAAGCAACTCTAAAGCCTCTGCTGACTCCTTCTCCTGAAGGCAGCAATTGAAAAAACATTTAAAACAGGACAAACAATCTGCTGGAAACAAAGTGATAAGATAGTATAACCAATGAAGATTCTCTTTCTGGCGAAGGCGAGGAGATCGATTACCTGAAGTTGACTGAGTACCCACTCGATGATAACAGAAGGAAGAAGAAGGCCTTCCACATAATGCCAGTTTAAAAGGCGAACCATATACCACCATTTAAACTGCAACGATGGCTCCTCAACATCATGGATACTAGATGCTGAGTCAGTTCTCTGCTGCGCCAAACCCGGCAAAGCATTTTGCGGCAAGTGATCCCTGCCTGACACAGATGCAGGAAAACCATCTTTTGAAAAAAAATCATCCAAGAGATGGTTCAAGTACTCAATGACATCCTTTGTCCACAATTCAGTACGAGAAAATTGTGTTTTATCCGGTGTTCCAGATGAAACACTGCTGGATACAGGGCGAACCTGAAAATGCCAACAAAGATAAATGCCTTAGACCCGACATAATTGAATGAAAAGGTATAACTTAATAAAAAAATAATGAACAAAAAAGTCTGTTTGGCATGATTACCTGATTAAGATAAGTAACTTTGATAAACCATGTTGCTTTTAGTATTGGAACATTATAACGAATGAGAACTTCCAAGAGAGATTTCCTTCTATAACCATGAGGAACATGGTCCGCCAAAGAACACAATCTCTTATGTTGCTGTGATAGAGCCTAATAAAACAAAGTGGATGGTGAGAATTTGTAAAAGCAATTAAGAAGAAAAACTTCATCCCAGTGAGAGGAGATGTACTATATAGTATATATATAGACATAGACATGTACACAACCATATTCTGATTCATCTATGTGTGATTTCATATATCAATGCACACTTAACGACAAATAAAGAAAGAAGCTGACAACCATAATTGATTAATTTAAAAACTCTTCATCATTTATTGATGAACTCGAGAAAAACGAACAGAATGGAATAGCAGGGTACTGGAACACTGACATAATACATCCACTGAAAAAGTGCAAGAAACATGGAGTATAACAGTAAAAAGTTGAATAAAACATTTCAAGAAATATAAGCAAACGAGGATAAAACAATGTACTTTAACACAAAAAACACATGCACATAATACATACACACATGTACATAGAGTGCACATGCACATGCAGACAAAGACAAGTATATTTCTGTAATATACAAAATGCATGCATATATATACTAAAATATACATGTGTTGGCACGCACACATGCACACGCATATTATGGACACAGAAAGTGAAAAGTATGTAGCAGTTTAACAAGATTGAAATTTATTTTTCTAAAATGTGTATCTTCATTTTCTAATAGGGAACTCAACAAAAAGAACAGGATTCTTTGTGGGAATGAAGGCCAACATGGGCATTTAACCCAACCCCAACCTTTTACCACCGATTAGGCCTTTGTGGAAAAGATCTGGATACTGAAACACAAGATAGTAATAAGCCATATCCACTGAAAGTGCACATCAGGAAAATGTGAAGTATCACAATAATCAGTAGAATAGAAATTCTAAAGAAATATATGCAGTTATGCACAACCAAGATTCCAAATAATGTGGTACCTACAGATGCAAGTGATACAGTGTAACTCAACAATAATCCAGTAAACAAGGTTTTGATTCTGAAGCTGGTAGAGACAAACAAATTCAAAACAACATAAGTTTGAAACATCAGGGGTTTCAACTGAAAAGTTAGAAGTTATTTCCACTAAACACCATTTGATTCAACCAGCATCGATAACAGAGCGATGAACCCTGGGCTGGAAAACTAACAATATACTCTGGCATTTTTCCAGAATATATAAAGTTCAAACAAGTAAAGTGACCACGGTAATGTCTCCACCAATTCCTCCCATTGGCGCTTCATACACCAAGTTTTAGTAAATCCCTATAGCACATCTATCACATGTGTTCATCTTCAAGACTCTTAGTTTGGAAGATTGCCTCTTTACTTAAATCTCTAAACCATAATGCCAACACTATAACGTAAGAAAGAAAAGTTTGTCTTCCGCATGGCATTGCTGCTAAATGACTAAAAATCCTGATCAATTAAGACGAAGCATCAGCCTTGAACAAGGCATTTTAAACAAGCACTCCATCGGTCTAGGCAAGAATTTGTCTACCTTGTCCTATAGGACAATATCTTTTCAATCCACTCCAAGAAATCAGTGCAATTAAAACACACACACACACACACACACACACACACACACACACACACACACACACAAGGTCAAATAATCTCAAAAATCATTTATTGGCAAGACCAGCTAAATCATCCACATATAAAGCATATAAACCATTCTGAAAATGACCATAAACAAATAGGTCCAAAGCCATTCAACCTTTTTATTGAGCGGACATCAAATTCCATTCACTAGCTGCCTCTTTTACCTTGCATTGCAAAAGGAACTAGTCACCTTAAACAGCAATAAGGTAAATTTTCCATACTGCCAACTAGCCTTTTACAATTTATAGAATGCCCTCTGTTATCATAGTTTCCTCAACCACAAATTTGGCACCAACTTGGAGAATTCATATCAGATGACAACTGACACCAGACAGCCACAGAATTATGTCAAATATTGTCTGAACCTTTGTGCTTCACGACTAACCCTATTAATCGATGAGGCCTCAAATATGATGATGTAAACAAGCCATTAAACGAAAATGTGAGTGATAGGTGCCTAATGTAAGGACATTAATGATCATTTACTACATCTCCATTATTATCTATGATATCTAGGTAATTTCTCCCTGCTAAAAGCTAAACATGCCCGTATCTGTGACGCAACATGGGTGCGCCCATGTCTGATACTTGTTTATACAGCATTACACCTTTCATTGTAGCTTGTAAGATTTTATGAATCAAATAATTACCTATTTATCTTTAGTTTATGCTGTAAGGTTACTTCATATACAAACCCAAACAGGCATGCAAGTAGACTTCATGTCAAATTTTTCTTTATATATTTATCAGTTTTCATGTCAAATTTTTATGATGTAAGCCCACGCTGTACAGTTTATGTCAAATTTGCATCTATATACACAGATTAGCAGGAACATAACAATGCCTTCATGTGTGCACTTAGGAGAGCTGGTGTGTCTTGCATCAAGTGTCCATACCCGAATATAATGATGATAATAATAACAATGTGTTACTCAAATCTTAACTAAATTAAATTCTACACAACCATGAATTAATTAAAATCTGAAACCAAGTATTAAGTGATAGATGAACATAATGAATACATGTTAAATATTTCACTTCATGTTAACAAAGAAATATGGGTAACTAATATTGTTTATCACAAACCTCAATCCATTTCCTACGGAAATCTTCAACACATGGCCTTTGGTCAGGAAAAGCACCTGGCTTTATCAATAATGGTCCAGAAAGGGGTACCCCATAAACCTGGCCAGCCTGTCATATGTCAAACATCAGTTTCTAGCATTACACCTTTGGTGCTAAAACTCATAAGAATGCAGGCATTCTAGAATATGCTAATGAATCTTCATATAGAATCAAACAAACTATGCACATTACAGGAAAAAATGATTGTATGAGAACTATATACCTTCCGCTTCTGGGCACGAGATTCATTGATAAGCCTGAGGCGCTTCCGTATTGCCTGAAGAAGAAAACACAACAAAAAAATTACCAATGAACCTTATTTACATAAAGATCTTGTAGACACAGTAATTTACAAGTTCTTAGTTGCAATTTCATCTTCATTCTCTCCATTTAAACAAGTCCTTTCAAACTACAGAAACAGCTAGCACACACTTATAAAAGAACAAGAAAGTAGAACAAGACATTAAAGAGCCATAAACTTATAGAGAGCAAGAAAACTGAACGTGATAAGTAAAAATTAGAAAAACCAATTAAGTCACAGATTACATTTGCTCCTTGAAGAATGAAGCAGTGCCAGTACTCACCAACTTAACAAGGAATTACGAAAACAAAATTGAAAACTTTCTCTCTTGCGTAAAAACATGACCTCATTAAGTATATAGTGCTTAAAATATTTAAAAAAAATGCAACGCAGAACATGAACTAAAGAATTGCATCTTATAAAGACCAGTCTCCAAATTAACAATTAAACACTTCAGAGAGAGTGAATGCACGATCAAGACGGAAATAAAAAAACAATGCAAGTACCTCTTTGCACTTTAAGATAATCTCAGGTTTTGAGAAATATGTCGTCTGGGTCAATACAATCTCTCTAGCTTCCTAATACAGCAAGCCAACAAGAAAGAAAAGTCAGGTTAATAGTTACAGAAAGGATTCCAAGGAAACTTCCCAATACTTAAAGCAAACCATGAGAATGAACTTCAATAATATATGATTTACAGATAAAGCTAAACAAAGTGAAAATTAAAAAAGAAACGAAAAGAATGACGAGTGAACTTGCTACTGCAGTAGCACGATAAGTGACAAAATGAGAGCCGATACCTACTGCATAAAAGCAACCTGACATGTATAAAAAGGAATAAGTAATTTCTGTACGCACACATAAATTTTGCCAATAGGTGGAGGAATATCTAACTCTGATGAGTCATAACCATGCATGTAAGGATCAAAAACCAGCTTAACCATATAAGAAAAGCAAGCAAACTTCTGCATAGTTGAATTGGTGCCCCCATGGCATACTATCAGATATGGTCATTTTGCTATGAAACATGACATTGATCACTCAACCACGAGTAATTTGAATTCCAAGTTCAAACTGTAGTTTATTGTACATAAAGTAGAGTGTAGGCTATTATATCTAACAAAACTTTGGCATGATAATGGAAAATGCCGTCCATGATAGTAAGAAGTGAAGAAAAGACACAAAAACAAGTTCACTTCGATATTGGACTAGTTCCAGCAAATGGTTATATGTCTTGTTCTTCGCATCCTTATTGTTTCATTTGTTAAAGCATTTGCTTGTAGATAGTACACCTCTTTGCATAGTATATATGGTACTCAACATGAAGATGAACATCATGATAATTCTAGCATGCATCAACTTGGAGAGAAGCCATACCCCAGTAGATTAATATATATCATCAGAAGAGTAATAAATGTGACGAGAGAACCTAGACTTTTCAATGAAAAATGACCTTTAGCATTTCAACAATGACCAAACACATCTTGAATCTTTCAGGCAAGTTTGTGTGTTATAAACACCAAGTTCTGTCCCTCCAGGATACTGTCCTTTGTAACACACATCACTAATAACATTCCATGCAGCGGCATACTACTAATTCCAAATAAGACACTGAGCTCTCCGGCTTAATTCACTAAATAAAATGGATTCAATTGGCAGTTTCCTTCTTCCACTATTCAGCACATCTTCATCTTTATATATTTATCAGTGTTCTAAATAGCGGCCATATTGGCTATATCGGCGGAAAAAATTATCGGGGATGAGGATATATTGGGATATATCGGGGATATTTTCAAAAATCGGATGTCAAAATCGGGCTATGAATATACATATCTTCTTGTCCTAAATCGCATCTCAATAAGGCAATAAATGCGTAAATCATATAAAGCTACTTAAAATATTGTATGTACATATTTAAGATATACTTACCTCGATAACTTACATTAAGCCTATGAATCCAAATTCACTATCTAAGTGTAAAATCTTGACAAATACCACATTGCCACATCGCTCGAATCAGTCAAATGCCTAACCTAGAAATTGGGTCTAAAACGATATATCGGGTCCAAAATCGCAAAAATTGCGGCCAATATATTAGGCCCAAGCCAATTGATCGGCGATTTTGAGTGAAAAACGCTATACCGGTTTGAATGTGCCAAATCGTTGCGGCTAGGTGTCGTAAACGCAATATCGGCGCTATATCGGAGATATATCAGGGATATTTAGAACATTGATATTTATTATACGTTACTTTAATTTATTGACATCTGAATAGTCTATTTCATTACACAAATGAGACTTGAATATCCTTTCCCTCTAGGTTGCAAGAGTCATTGCACAATAATAATAGAATGAAAAGAATTGTGATTTTAATTAAATTAAAGGAAGAAATTAAAAGAGCACTCTTTCTTCCCTAGTCCTGCTTATACCTGCTCTACTATGAACCTTAATTTAACTCCTAATTCAATCTCATGACAGCCACAACTCACATAATATTTTTTTTTAAAACTTGTTACCAAATCTGTGAGGTTTATTTTACAAATATAAAGTTCATAAGGCTTTTAAAATGTTGAAAGTGAACAAACAATAACGCACATGTATTGAAACGGCGTCTATATAAGTCTATGAATTTATTACAATAAAACTCCACTACTATGCATTATATATTAATTACTAACTTGCTATTAAATGCATTCCATATAAGAGTATAAAGTATAACAAGAATATATTAAAATGAAGAACATACTTTATCATTAAGTGCTATATGTCTCATTAATTGACTTACCTATAAATTTTGCCAAAAAATAGCTACTAGGAAGAAAATTCTGTTTGCATGTTTGCGTTTGAAATATATTTGTGCTAAACTTCACAATAACGTGTAAATAAAGTGAGGAGCAAGATGGCATAAATTTGTGGACGGTAAAGTTGTTGATCTAGTAATCTACTTAAATTGTGTGAATCAATGTTTTGATAATTGATTTACCTATAAAATTTTCCTAATATTAGTTATTGGAGGGAGAGGAAAAGTTCTGCTTGCATGTTTTCATTTGAAATATAGTAGCGCAGAAATCCACATTAACATGTAAATAAAGTGAGGAGCAAGAAGGCATAAATCTATGGCCTAGTCAGGCAACAGGATTTAGTTTACCAAAGAGTCTCATGGAGTTTTGGCGCCAAACTCTAAAAAATGGAACTGTGTCCTACTTCATCACCAATTTGGCATTAGCCACGCCCTAGAGAAACTCAAAACACAAATTTATCCCTAGTCTCACAATATCCACTGTAACTAGTTTTTGAGTAATTTCAAAATGAACGAAAACAAGGTTTTCATATATACAAACTTTGCAAGCCCTAGTTTCAAATTAACTTAAATGAAACCCCAGGTTTGGTCATCTTGGTTGCCAGGCTAGATCAGCTTCGCTGGTACCTTAATATCAAATGAGGTTAATTCATGTCAAGAAAACAAAAGATCCTGCATCTAATATGATACTAAAGATGGAAGATATTTGAGATGAACATGTGATTGCAAACCAATAACAAAAAGTAACAAATGTTAGTGCTTGTGTGGGTGGGCAAAAAACAATACGCCTTGTCTCCTTTCTATAAGGCCCCCCCCCAAAAAAAAAAAAAAAAAACCCCACCCGACACCCACCACACAGTTACCCGCCTACTGCTTCCAACAGAGTCTGGTCAGTCTAGTTGTGCCCTAGCTTGTTTAAGGTTTCTAGGAATAGGCAGGAATGTCACGCAATCAAACGACCTGATGGTGATAACTGCAGTTAAGGGCTGAAGGTTTTGGTGTGACTTCCTTCATTATCACCATACTATTATTGATGGTAGGCAGCCTTGAGGGATCTTCCCACCTAACATTTGATAGTGAGTATGATGTTTCACACACAGCTTCCAGTGAAAACTTTCTGTTCAAAATTTGCCCATAATGTGCAAAAAGTGTTGGCAGTGACAACGTGCTTAAAGCTGTTTCAAATTCATACTTCTTCGATGGAAAGGCCTAGCATTTCAATAAATAAGTCTGTTTGGAATTGTTACTCTCATAACCTGGTTAGGGCACATAATCATACACCCAGGAAAAGAATAGAAAAGAGAAAACTAGTATTTATATGCATATGCACACACATGGAAAGTTGCCAGAGGATGCAAAAGTAGTTTTTCTGTCAAAATAGGCAACAGTAAATGTGCCTTTCTAATAAGGTCAACATGTCTGATATCCTATGTATGAAGATAATGGAATTTTAAAGTCACAAAAAAACACATGCTAAACCATGGTCTATATATCACTCCAGCACAAGGTTTTGAATTTGGAAAGTTTCAGCAAATTCTGTTAGGTTTGGTCCAATTTTTGGTTTCGGTTAGAACACAAGTTAAATTAGAATCTTTATGAATGGTTGTATTCTATTAGTAACCTTTTACATATAAATAACCAAATGATGGGTTAAACCCAAGATTAACCTGGTTAGGGTACATAATTACACACCTCGGAAAAGAGAAGAAAAGAAAAAACTAGTATTCATATACATATGCACACTCATGGAAAGTTGCTAGGAGGATGCAATATTAGTTTTTCTGTCAAAAGAGGCAAATAGTAAATGTGCCTTTCTGATAAGGTCAACATGCCTGATATCCAATGTATGAAGATAACCAAATAAATCTGCAATTTTTAAGTTACAAAAACACATGCTAAACCATGGTCACCAGTCCAGCACAAGGTTTTGAATTTGGCAAGTTTCAGTAAGTTCTGTTAGGTTTGATCCAATTTTTTGTTTCGGTTTGAATACAAGTTAAATTTAGAATCCTTATGAATGGTTGTATTCTATTAGTAACTTTTTATATATAGATTAAAAAAATGAAGGTTAAACCCGAAAATTACTTAATAGATTACCCCACTTAAATAAGGTGCAACTGTCCTGTAAGAGAGATTAATGATTTGACGAACACCGTTCAGGTTCAATGACAACTGTGAAAACGGGTCAGCTTCAAACCTATCCTAACCCAACTTGTTCAACTATGGTCTTGTCCAGCTGTCCATCCTAGTGCAGATCTAACGAGAGATGGCACTTCTGGGAACAAAACAACTGACCCCTATATAACAATGTGGTGCAATTTGTAGCAGCAGTCGCTAATGTGATGTCCAATACAGACGCAGGAAAGGCGGCACAGGGAAGGTAAGTCCTCCCTCCTCTGTTCCCCTACCTTCTCTCCTCCATCCTCCAACTTCTTTCTTCCTTCCATTTTCTGAATTAGGGCTTTTGTTCTTATGGTCACAATTTTGTTCAAGTTTTTTCAATAGTGATGAAAGTTTCAGTAAACAAGAACAGTCATTTAATTTTCAGATGTTTATTGGGATTTATTTTTGTGTCCAGTTGATATCTTCCTTCTTGTGCACCCAATCACCAAAGAACTATTATTACACATCCCGAGTAGAAGATGGAAGTTACTTCCACCTCAATATCATTCAGCAACCAATAATTAAAAAAATGATAAAAGAATAATAACTAAAGGAGGACCTTTCCTTTTCTAACCCATGCTATGCATAAGTTTGTAGGATAATAAGTTGGACGAGGCCATTTTTAAAAAATATAAAAAGAAGGCACACCAATTTATAGAGAGCAGAATAAGAATCACCATTGAAAGAGTAGTCAAACCAATTAACCCTCGAGGGATAACAAAAGAAGCTGACAAAGAAACAAACCTCAATTCCCTCGACAGTTTCCTTGTATCCATATTGAACATATTCTCTAGTTAGGGTCTCTTCTGGACAGTTTGGAGTTTGTGGATAGAAGTCAGGCGGCCCAGTCTAGAACCCCAAAAAAAAGGGAAAATTATGAGAACTGTAACATGAGATTAAAAGCGATACCCTTGCATTATAAAGAGAACTGAATAGAACCGTCAAATGGAAAAACTTTATTCTCCAAAAGCATTTTTCCAGCTTGCTTAATAGCAGTTACATAAGACGAAGAACATGAAGAGGATACTTCAAAGAAACATCATTCAAAATGATGTTTAGCTTTTGATTCAGTTTTCTTTAAAAACTTTTGAATACATAGCAGATAGGAGCAATTTTTCCCCAAGGAGAGAAATCAATATTTTCAACATACAAGAAATTCGGGTATAGTTATTCAAACAAAAACAAATTTCAAATGCAACATTTACCGGCTATTAAGAGGTTCTTTATCACACTTCAGCTTGTATGGCAATAATGGTGATGGCCGCCTGCAAAGAGGGAGTTCAATCAATGGTGTCCGTAAAACCAACCTCCAAGATAAACATCTAATAAAGAGCAATAAGAAATCTTCTTTACACCCCCCCCCCAACCAAGCAATAAATACTATTGCAGACAATTTTAACACTGCCTATCCAAGGTAGTAGTCAGCGATCGACAAGCTTGCACCTACACAAAGTTCAAGGGGCAAAAACTCACACGCTATATTTTCCACATGTGCCTCTACATATACTCTAGCAACAAAAGTCACATAACCACAACAAGACGTTCAAACATGGGTTATACAATCATTTACCAAAGAGAAATAAGTGATAAACATACATCTAACAGTACATACAAAATAACCAGACAGATGGTGTACTTGTTATGAAAAGGTTGAAACATTAAACATAAATTTGAGATAATCAAAAATAGAACATACGCTATATATAATTACTATAGGCACCACGAGTATCAGATTGCTGAAAATGTATTTGTCCAATCTAGCTGATGATTATTAAGCAGACACAAATTCCATTTCCGCAATGCAATGCAATGCAACATGCTAACCTAGAATACCAAGATGTCAATGAAATCACATTGAGAAAACTTTGAGATCATTAAGTATAAAAAAAAAAAATGCTGATTGACCAAGATTTCCAATTTATTTTTCTCATTGAAACAAAAACTACTTCACTAACATACTAATTTATAATAACAATAATAAAAGGCCTTTGCCCAAAAAAAAATTCCAGGGTCGCAACAATATATTGTTGGTGGTGGTGGAGGTGGAGGTGGAGGTGGTTGTCAAAAAATTAGTGATAGTAGTAATATTATAATATTAGTGGTGCTATTAGTATTACTAATTAAATAGTATTAATTTTAGTATTTTAAAGGCCTTCAAGGATATGAATCTTCAAATTAGTGCATATTCCTTAAGCAATCACCATCAAAACAGTCTTATGCAATTAAGTTTACCATTTGACCAATCTGTTCTTGCATGATATATCTCTTGATTTTCGGTTTCTCAATCTCATTGCAAAGCCTCAATCAATCATCTTCTTCCTCTGTTGCTTTCATCTAGTTTCAATAATGATTTAGCATATAATTCCGTTGCCCATACTTTACCTTATCTACAGTTACGATCTGAAACCAGCTATATCTGTTTTTAAATCTCTCTCTCATTTTTATTTCATGTCCTATGACTGTTTACCATTTGGCTGAAAAAGACTGGTCCCTGCAAACATATGACAGTTCTTTCACTAGTTCATACGGGTGGTGGTGGTTTTGTCCATCAAAAGTCTACCCTAAATTTTCCCAAGTCTAAAGCAGCGCACAAGGATAAGGTAGAAGCATAACATAAGTGTATTTGGACTTGTAAATGGCATTCACATGATGATTTGGAACATTAAGCAACACTTCTCACTACAGTATCGACTGCCAAGTCCAAGTCCACATAACCAAAATAATTACACTTTGAAAAGTTAAATCCATGGAGCTGCTTAAAATAGAAAGAGAATCATCACTGTTCTAAAAATCGGATTAATCGGCCGATTAATCCTATTCGGTGACAGCCCGCTTAATATTACATTAATCGTTTGATTATGCTCTCGGCGTTTAATCGGATCCAAACGATTAATCCACAATTAATCCCCGATTAATGCCCGATTAATCCGATTAATCCCCGAGTGATCATTTAGGTATTTCATATGTTTTTTATTTGAAAAGCTTCACTTTGTGTGTGTTGGATCGCTAAGTAGTTTATGTTGTAATGTTGATAATTTGATAATGATCTTTTATTAACTAGTAGATGAATTATTATTTATTAATAGTAGATGAATTATGATATTTTATTATTATATATTTTGCATAAAGTAATACTTATGTTTTATTATTTTTGATTATTTTTCAAATTAACTTATTTAACAATCTTTCTCCATCATTCTTTAAAGTTCATTATTTTGATTGATAAATTGACTAATTTTTTTATTTATCTTATTTTGCAAGTAAGTTCTTTAATTTATATTTATGTTGCAAAATTTGAAATCTTGGATTACTAATGTGAAGAGATAAATGCTTTTACTTTTTTTTTTTTACTATTTATTCATATTGTCTTGTTCATCATATCATGGTATACAACTTCACATCTAGATATTGTCTTGTATAATATTTAGGTATTTTCAACAATTAACTGTATATATTCATATGTAGTTATGTATAAATATAATTAAATATATTAAAATTTTCAAAAACGATTAATCCCCGATTAATCACCAATTAATCCGATTAATCATTATTCAGTGTTGGACCACTCGAATAATGAAACCGATTTTAGAACACTGAGAATCGTCATGTACAATGGTTCCACGATGCATGGATTGGAGAGGAGACGTATATAGGCTCGAAGTCCCTTGCCAATATATTTCTTCCTTTCTTTTTCTTCAACAATATTCTCGAAGGTGATGTAGCTTACAACAATTCATACGTGAATGCTAAAAGTAGGACGGTAAACTAAGGTTTGGTTTTGGCCCCAGCAAGCTCAACTAGTGGGCACAATAAATTTGTAGGATCCACGTGAGTATCCAAGCCCAACAAATTGTCAGGTTTGAATTTCAGATCATTCAAACCCTTCCCACAAAGAATGCGCCAATTTCCATTAAAAATCAAATGAAAATGGACAAGATAATATTGCTTATATGTGCTCTTCTGTTCTTACTTTTTTATCAATATTAGACAGGTCTAGATAGTCGTATATGAAGTATTTTGGGAGGGGAAGAGATGATTTAGCCAGAACTAAAAGTAAACCACAAACAAGTGTACCAGATTACTAGGTTACTAGGTTAGCATCCAAAACTACATTAATAAGCTATAGGATATGATCTTAAGGATCCAAACCCTAAATTTGTGTTGGGTTCCCGGGAGGGTTATAAGGTAATCAGGCCTCAGTGCCACCCATTGACAAAAGTGTCAAAGAAGACAAAAAATCTTGCCATATAATAACTATTGTCAAAAATAACCCCACATGCCGAACTACATCTCACTCTTTGCATTGAAGAAAAAGCAAGTCTTCCTTGCATTTTGGAAAACAGTGGGAGTTTAGCACATTACTTAAATTCAAAAGACTTCTAGAGAAATATTAATCAATGTTGATAATTCCGTAAACCCACCTTCAGAATATCACGCAAGACAGATGGTGGCAAGTCTTCAGGCTGATAAATAAATTTAAGGACGAAAAGGTGAATAGTCCCATAGACGAGAAACAATGATAAGGACCAGAAAAACTATCACTTGAGCTAGTAAAAGGCAGGAAGAATGAAAATTGGGCGCACAACGAGTTCATTATTCAGGCATAAGATAATTCATCCTACTGGAATCAGTGGGCCCCAGTCAATTAAGTATTTTAGGGAACATTGCAGCTTTTTATTAGTGAAGGAGACTTTGTAGTTTGTAAGCAGATAGGGCCAGTTAACTAAGGTAGTTTCATGTTCATTAATTTTCACATTTCTCCTTATCTTGATTCTGGCAATAACTAATTGGTTTAAGAACGGATCTAAATTTGAAATGATGTACGGAGAAGATAAGTAGATGAAAATTTGAATTTGTTGGAAACCCCCCCCCCCCCCCCATCCATTCATTATTATTGTATTTATTATTACCTTCACACTTGGATCGAGATTTTCAATTGGATGTAAAATAACAAAAAAGTAGTGAGTTGTGAAACATTCACTAGAAAGGGGGAAAAAATCCTTTTGTAGCTAATCATATCCAGAACACCCCACCCCAACAACGCACGCGCGCGCGCACACAACAAACAGCATAAAAAAGGAAAGAAAGAAAGACTCTTCTCAATCGCATTGCTCTCCATACACTTTCTTGTATTTGCTGCTAGCTTATGTTCATCTATTCCCTATTGCCTCCCCACTTTACTCTTCCTATTCCTCCTGTTGTTTATTCATAAATAATAGTAAAAGAATTTCAGAAAGATCCAACTTGCTTGAAATATTTGAATTGCTAAAGAAATTGAATTTCTTAGAACATCATCTCCTAAGTCCTTAAAAGCCCTTGAAAAGTTGTTAAATGGTCAATGATGATATAATCAAATTATATAGTCAACTTGAGCGGTACAACAAAATTTAATGCTCTCTCTGCACAGCATAATTGATTTCAATAGAATTTTTATTTCAGAAGCTTAAAAACCCTATAAGTAACTAATCCTAGACTCCAGAAAATGCAGTGAAACTTATCTCTCTAAGTAATAGAGACATTTCTGCAGATTCATTTGTGTAATTAGGAGGTACCAGCTAACAAGAATAATTTTTCCAATCACAGTTTCAGGCTAATTTTGACCCTCAACAGGCTCGTTTCTGCTTCCACTCGTCCTAATAAAAGCAGGCACAAACTCACAATATTGCTTACACCAGCACCGTCATACATATACAGGTAAATAACAACATACTAATGTGTGCATTCACATACCAAAGAAATATTACATTTGCGCTTAAAGTGAAGTAGAGCAAGTTCTTCGTAACTGGACAACCTTCTTGCAAATAAGGAAAAATAATAAACAGTACCGAGTAAAAGTTACCTCGAATTCACAGAAAAGTTTGATGATGAAAAGGATGAATCTACCCTTGCATTTTCCCCAGAAGATTGCCCAACAACTGTGTTGTTACTGACGCCACCACCAAGGCTGGTAGTAGGATACCTTTGCATTTCTCCCTACAATATCCGGCATAATGCCTCCAACAACACCACTGCTATGAACAGGACATACTCCATACCATTGCAAGTTACTCTGTGAAATATCTCTGACCCTAAATCATTGAAGCAGATCCCAGTATGAGTTTCCAAAATGCGTGATCCCTAACTGCAGTCCAATGACATTGATTAGACTGACCTGAAGGTTGAACCGTATCCAACTTCCCTGATATATGAAGCTCAAAATCCCAATTGAGCTTATCTATAACTTGTAATCCCGCTCACGGGCTCCTTCAGGCGCGCAAAACTTCCGTCCCAGTAGCTCTACTCACTTAAAATTTACAACTTGGATTCAAAAATTCACTCTATTCCAGCTGTAATTGATTCGTAATGAATCCAACTCGTAAATATGTCACTTGTATGAACTGATCCCTCCTATAGCCAAAAAAAAAAAGCTCCGCACCAATGTCTGCATAATTTTCACAAATTAAATTTACATGAGGAACTATCTTCACCAACAATTACAGAAACCAATTACTAAAAAAACACGCAGAACAACGCCAAAGCTCGTGATCTAGTTTGGAAAACAGTTGAAATCAATAAATAAGAAAGACACTCGACATAAACCCAAGTCAAGAGGTCCAAATCGAGCAACCAAGCAGCATAATTGAAAGCCTGGTCACCGAGATCGAGATGGGAGCTAGGGTCTAAGACCTCCAGGTCCAGCTAAGAAACATAACCAACAAAAAATTTCAAAAAAAAAAATTCCCAAAAAACAATATAAGAAGCTAGGGCATCAGATTTCCAGAACGAAACTAGGGTTCCAGGCGTTGTAATTTCAGGAGAACGGAAAAGGAGCTAGGTTCCCAAATTCGCAGAATCTCGGAAACCCTAGCGAGAGAGATAAAGGGCGAACCTTTACTCTTTTTTGCAAAGAGCACGGAGAGGAGAGTGAAAGCGAGAGACGGCGGGGACGGGGGGGGCGAGAGCGAGAGAAGAAGGCAAAGCGCTTTGACTCTTTTTTGCTTTCCCGATGATGACGACGATATAAAATAAATAAATAATAAAATAAAAATCTGCGTTTGTGTGTTCAATGCTTTTTAGAGAGAGAAAGAGGAGAGAGTCGACGAGAGGAGAGGGATCTTGCTTTGAGATAAAACCGATCTGGGAATTTTCCTTGATTGCCCCTTGTCTTTGAGCTAATGATGCCCGAATTAGGGTATGGGGAATTGTTGAATTCGGGGTATTTTGGGAACTTCAGCCGTTTTTTTTTTTTTTTTTTTTTTTGCCGAATTTGATCCAGGGTTGGTAGTACGAGGAGGTTGGATTTTAGATGATGTTTAGAGGAGAAATTTGTGGCTCATGGTGTAATAAATCTTCTAATTTTTTTATATTCAGTAAATAATAATTGAATTGAAACTGAATTATTTTGATTTTTTTAATATTATATATGAAGTATGATTGTGAAAGTATAAATATTATATCATTATGAAGAATTGATCTTCTAAGGAATGTAATATACGTAATTTTTTCTAAAAAATTAAAACATTAAAAGTGTGTGAATTGCGATAGTGTGCAAATAACTTTAGTTATACTGACAGGGTACATAAATCGTTATTAATTGTAACTAAACGAAATGATCACCTTATTAAACATAAGCCCTCATAACACTAGTACGCTTGGAGTTTAATTAATGAAAATGTATCATTTTTTTTTTCTCTTTGCAATAAAGATAACCTAGATTGAAACTTGAGGTCTTTCTCACTCCCACCCTTTTTAGTCATAATTTTAATATTTATTATTGCAAATAATCTAAATCTCTACCTATAGTAAATAAGGCTTATTATAGGAGAAGAATATATCTTATGAGTTTTAGCAATAGGTGCTTAGTTTTATCATATATATTAAATGAAGTACAATTTACAAAACTAAAATGTTTTATTGTTATCAACAAAATGCTCCTTTCAAAGGAATGTATAAGAAGCTTTTTAGTAAAATCAAAGTGCTAAAGTAACAGTAGAATAGCATTCTAATAAAATTAGTTTAACAGTCATATAGCAACAAATACTGTCTAAATTTTCTTCAAAAAAAACAAATATTGTCTAAATAAAAATTGTCATAAACTACAATAAAACAATGAAAGACATAAGATGAGATGAAACATGAAATTTTCACTTTACTAAAAATGAAGGTATCATAAGATTTTAGTAAGATTTGATCTAAATACTATATATATACCTAAAATTCAATAAGTGCTATGAATTTAAGTTTCTAGCTATAATAAATAAGATTGTTTTTTCAAAAACATTAAACAAAGTTTATAGATATGATAAAATTTAAGATAATGTGTTGTTTAGGAGGCTCTATTCTAGATATGTTGTCAGTTATATAACTTTAGTGGTATTTCATTTAATGACGAAGAAATTAAGAATATTCTATAACTTGATTTGATAAACTCGCTTGCTATAGAATTGTGTGCAATTTGGATATACTTGTAGAAATGATAATTGTAACTTTTCTATTTGTATTATTTTTACTCGTAAACATATTTAAAACTATTATATAGGTATCTGATATTGGCCCAGAGACCCGCCACTCTAGGTTTTGATGATAATTAAATCATGTAGTTACAGTACTAATGAGCTTATGTTATTTTAGTTTCAGATTTATTCAAGATCATAGTTTAGTGACAGCTTTAACAAGAGACTCAGAGTTAGGTTTTGAAGCTAAGTAGTGTTGATTCAAGAGCTCAAGTATAAAAATCATCTCAAGTACTTAAGAAGGTGGCTAGCTCAAAAGAATCAAGATTGATCGAGTCAAGATGAATAAGAAGATCAAGAAGACCCTAGTTTGTAAGGATGTTTAGATTTTTTGTGATGTATAGATTAGTTTTGATTGCTCAAGTTTGTACGCATATATAAAAATTTGATACTAGTTTTTAAAATAAAGTTTATAGAGTTTCAGTTTAACCGGCACGTTTTTATGTTTATCATTTTAGAAAAATAAGTTTTATTTTAAAATAATTTTTTTATCTCAAAAAAGTTCACATGTTTGTAATATGTGTCGATTTTTTAAATCTCGCATGCTTGCACTCAAATGTATTTATATGAACTTATGTTTATGAAATTTATAGAAATTTATTTGGATTTTAAAGAAAAACTATGGTTATTTTTATGTTAGTGTTTTAAGTTTTTATCTTTTATATAGACAGTCTATTAGAGTTGTATGACAGCTCACCAGAGCTGCCGACAGAACTCATTACAGAGTTGTTGACAGGATTTTACAGAGAGCATGATTTTCAGTGTTTTGGAGCTAGTGGTCAACAGTTTGCTTCAGCTTTTAAAAGCTGATACAACCGCGTATCAGTTAGCTGATGACAGTCTTATTAGGTTGTCAGTTCGTAACGGCTAAAATTATAGCCGTTGCACACAGAGCCGTCGACAACTGTCTTGAACTGTCAACATTGATATTAATTCAGTCTATATTTAAAAACTAAAATGTCTCATTTTGATTTTTCTAACGGCTATTTTTGATAACCCTATGAATAGGGGTACTGTTTATAATCCTAACAATATAGTTTTGAGTTTTAATCATTTACGTCTATTCAGAAAAAAAATATTGAAAGATTTTCAAGTTTAGATTCAAAGTTTAAGTTTTAGAGGTTTGAAAACAAGTTTTGGGAGAAGTTTTGTTTGAACTAAAATTTTGTTATCCTCAAAGAAGTTTTCCTAATTGTTTTCTCAAGAGTTTAAATTTCAAATTTTTAAGTTTTCTCACACAAACTTGAGTCATTGTAACGCCTCGCCCCACCGGGTACGGAAGCACTACTGCAACATACATACGCAGGAAGAAAATACCCTCATATACATACGCTAAACATAACAGTACAGTCAGAAATTAGAGTACGGAAGTACAATGATAATATACATTTCAGCATTACAGTCCAAGTACATTGTTATCACAGTATATGATCCAATATTATATGAATATTACATCACAGAAACGAACCAAAATATGAATTACAAGAAAGTCACAAGATATAACACTGGAAGAGGCTCTCGAGCTGGAAGAGATCTTGAGAGTCAGATAAAAGAGATGGATTAGGAGAATCCGCTACTAAGTCTCCAAGCCAGTGCCAGGTTCTGATCCTGAGATTTGCTGCGCTTCCGCTGCGCCACTCTGATCAGCTATAGGATATTCACTAACGTCCAAGCTCTAGAATCTGGACATGCAGGTTTAGGGTTGTCAGAATGCAACCCAAGGAGTACATAAGAATGCCAAGTGGCGTGCACAAAAGCAAATACACATGTACAGAAAATAGATGAAATTACGTGAAAACATGTTTATGTATGCATGAAAGTATGTTCAAATCGTATCAATAAAAAGCGTATGGAATTCATCAATGATATACATATAATGTAAATGTATGCAAAATCAATTGTATAAACTCAATCTCGGGATCCATGAGATTAGTACGTCGAGGAGATAATCCAAACAAGAAAACCCTCATGTATATACCATATATCCCATTTCACTAATATCTGAACATATACAACTAGAGTTGTTATCAGCAAGTATGTCAGTATTCTATCAGTCGTGTTATCATGTCATAATGTGAAATCATGATCAGCACTGTTATCAAGTCAGTATATGTCTCCATGGTACATGTGTCAATCAATATCAGGAATATCAGCACAGGGGTATCAAATCTCATGTAATATCAAGAATGGAAGTTATATTTGGAATTCGGGTATATGTATTTTAAGTTATGCAATAATGATTATCAGTACCGTCTGATATTTTAATTACTCCCCACTAATGTCGCCCATCACTGGCAATCCATATCAGAGTAATATCAGTGTATAAACCCTGATAGAACTTACTCGGATCTGTTATGGGCAAAACAGAAGCCGAATGAAAGAGAGACCAAATGGCACACGTTCCTAACATCATTACTGTTGGTTTGTTACATTCTTATTGTTCATCCGATCCGTATGTTTCGGTATGTGTTTCCGAGACACATACATCTACATATGAATAAGACGAGTTAGTTTGGAAACTGATGGGGATCAATTGTATCAGGTTCATAATGGGCCCCGTGCATGCCTGGGACAACGGTCTCAGGTGATTGGATATGGCCTCCAATCCACGCCGCTATGCGCTAATAGTATCAGGAATAATAGGATCAGGTCAGGGTGCCATTACACCCCACAAGAACTCCTGTGGCCTCAGGTAGTCCTCTATAATAGTTGCAACATCGAGCCATTATGAAGTTGTACATCTTGAAATCATCAGTTTCCCCCATCCCAAGTGTATATGGAGTCAATTATTATAGTCAGTTCATTGTATAGTTCTCAGTATATGTTCATGATATACCGTTTATAGGGATCAATAGGAATACAATATCAGGAGCATAGTAATCATGAAATGTGGGATTCTAGATGTGGCCCCCGAGGATTCAAGAGATGACCCTCATCACTAGGACATGTGATGTGGCACTTAGTCCACGTGGCACTTAGTTCCACACATCATGTATGAGATTCTAGAGGTGGCCCTCGTGTTGTTTCATATGGCACTTAGTTCCGCATACCAAAGCAGTAACAAGAGTATCATGTTTCAGTATTCAGTAGTGATTCCCCGTAAAGCGATAATTATGATTTAGGTATTATATTCAGTCAGGAGTTACGGTACCAAGTATGGAATCAGTGTAATATAATAGATCAGGAGTTGTGGTACCGTTTAGGAATCAATATATGTTTTATAGTCAGTATCCATATGTCAGGTGTAATGTCGGTATGAGTAGTCAGTATCAGTAACAATAGTCAGTGTTAGTAACAGATATTATGTCAGGTAACTCATGTCAAATATCAATAGCAATATTAATATCAGCATCAGTAATATCGGGATCAGTATCCAGTCAATAGTATTAAAGCAGCATTACAGCTATGCACATACAAGCGGAGCAAAGCAGTGCTGGAGCTAGATCAGCGAACAGTGTTTAATCACTAAAGCGCTCGGTGAAACTCAGGAAAGACTCTGTCTTAATATGCGAGTCTAAAATCGGACAGAGTTCCGTCGTAACGAGCCTAGTGAATAAAGCGTTGAGTGCTTGGTCTCGCTTACCAAGCGATAGCGATATAAACGAAACTAAACAATTAAAAACCTCACAGAGGTTAATTAAGCCCGGAGGCTATGCCGAAGCAGTATATGTACTTGTAGAAGATGTTAGCATCACACACAGGTAATAAATAATATAATAATCACAAACACAATCACAAGCTCTATATTGTACTCTGAGCTGGGTACCCTCTGCCCCTAGTCACCACGAAACCCGAAGGTAACGGGTGACCTGCAAAGCGGTCTCTCGGATGATATTCCAGAACGGATAGAGCATCCGAAGCATAGCACCCCCTATACGGCTACGGTGGTGATAGCTTGTCACCCTTAGATAACCGGGAGGGGTCTCCCGAGACAGCCATCCCTAGAAGAGAAGTTTGCCCTGAGGGTTTTCTCCTGCAGCCTGCACCACTGTTAGTCCCAAAATACAGATAATTCTAGAAAATACATTTTAATTTCAAGAAATACATATTAATTCTAAAAAATACAAGAAATTCATAAAAATACATAAAAAATTCATAAATACATGAAAAAATCCTGAAAATACACAAATAATTTCTAAATACATAGAATAATTCTAAAAAATCAGAAAATTCCTAAAATGCAGGAAATTCCTAAAAATACCCATATAATTCCTAAAAATTACATGAAATTCTTAGAAATACTCAGAACATGAAATATGCATGCACATGTCAAAATATATGTGTATAAGTGTTTCTGTGCGCATATGCAATAAGGTAAGATACTCGCCTATCCCAGGAAAATACCCGATACCATGTGCACGTGTGCACGTGTGTGCATGAAGGCAGCCAAGGGCTGACCGTGAACTGTAGGAGGAAGGAGGGAGGTGTAGTGAGGGTTTTTAGAGAGAGAAAGTGTGAAGACGAGAGATAAATCCTAGAGAGAAACTAGGTTTGGGTTTTAGAGGAAAGAGAAGGATTTTTGGAAGTGGCTTGGTGGCGTTAGGTGGTGGAGAGGGAAAGGGTCCTCTCTAGAGCAGCCAGCCAAGAGGAAGATAGATGAGGTGAGAGAAAGTGAAGGAGGAGAGAGAAAATAGGAATTTGGGGTTTGTTAAATAGAGAAAAATGGGAAAATTATGGGAGTAGAGGAGAGGGAGAGGAATTCCTCTACAGTAGTCGACCATGGTGGTGTGACGGAGGAGTGAGAAAATGTAGAGAGAAGTTAGAGAGAGGAGAGAAAAAATGTTGTTTTTCGGTGATTTTGAGAGAGGAAAATTAAAGAAAATTAGGAGGGGTGTGTATAGGCCTATGGAGGAGTTTATGATGATAGGAATGTGGTCATGGTGTTAGGAAATTCTTATAGGATTTTTAGGGATTTATTTGGAGGTGTTTTAGGGTTTTTTCTAGAGAGAAAAAGGTGGAAGGAGAGGGATGGAGGCCAGCCATGGTAGAAAAGGGGTTGGAGAAGATAAAGGGAAGGCGTAGGAGGCTTGTGGTAGAAGCCAAGCTTGAAGAAGTCATGGAATTCTCTAGAAAATTGGAGAAAAGAAAAAGGAAAGGAAAAAAGAAAAAGAAAAAGAAATAGAAATGCAATTATTGATTTGTTGGGGAGTTATGTATAAATGCCCCATAAGAAAATAATACCAAAATAAAAATGAAGAAAATTAGAAAAGAAATAAATTTAGATAAGAAAGAAAAGGAAAAATAGGAGAGAGAAAATATTTAATTAAATAATTATTTTAAAAAATTATGAAATTTCTAGGGTAGAATAGAGTGCCAATGCAGTGTCTCGTGTAAAAATTTCGGATCAAATGGAGGAAAATACGTACATGGAATGATACATACGAGTTTAAAACATCGAAAACCGTAAAAAGATACGTATTCGAAAATCATGATATTACAATCATCATCTTTATCTATTCTATAGAAGCATTATTTTGTGAGAAGTTCATTATTTGTAGCTAAGAAGAGATCACCATGTCTCTCAATCTTTGTTCTACAACTCGGAGTGAGCTTGCGGGCTTGGAGTGAGCTTGCGGGAACAAGTGAAAGAACTTATAGGAGTTGCAGTATCGAGTGATCTTGCGAGATCGTGCTAGCATAAATTTTTCGTTGCGGTGAAGGCAGGGACATTGAACAAATTCCTCGAACCTCGAAATAATTCTCCTGTGCTTGTGATTACTTTATTTTCTTAGCTCTACTCTACTCACTTATTTTTATATATATTTCTTGCTCATAATTATCTATATTTTATGCTTGGTATAGTTTGTATGCTTATACTTGTTTGAATCAAGAAGGCATTTAAAAGCACCTTAACTCTTATTCAAGAGGAATCTTAAGGAGAAGTTCTAGAGCCTTTCATCAAAATTCAGCTTCACTTCATGGTCATTATTTGTGTAATATTTTTTAATAGTTAAAGTTTTAAATTTCACATTTGATTAATAATTCACTTATTCACCCTCTCTAGGTGATTTCAATTAGTATTAGAGCTTGATGTTCTTGATATTCAGTTTAATCACTATGGAAAGATTCTCTTTTTGCTATACACACATGGCCATTAGATCTATTAATTTTTCACCCAAGTTTGGTGGTCTCAATGTACCTATTTGGAGAGTTAAGATGTCTCTTTTCCTTAGATCACAAGGAAGTAGAGTGGTCAAAGCAATTACAAAAGAATTTGTTAAACCTGCATTTAGTGATAATGACACTTGATCCGATAGCACCATCAACGAATATGAAGCCAATGCAAAGGCGTCATATACTTTGATGCAATCACTCAATGATGATGATTTATCTCCGGCCTATAATATATGGCAATGTTTGATCACCATACATAAAGGCACTTCACAAGTGAAGAAAGCAAAAATTGATTTGCTTAATTGATTGCATCTTAATTTTGCATTATTATTATCATATTTGCATATTTATCTTTGATTATTTTTATTTAACTTTACTACTTAACTCTCTTTTTGTTTATGATGTGTAGTTATTTAAAATAGAAAGATAAAGATTAAAGAAGTTTCTAGTCTAGCCAATTATCCTATCTGCATTTAGATTTCAATTTAATCCAATTTGAAATCAAGAGAAAGACAAGGATTCAGAGATAATCCCTATTCTAATTTAGAGAGAAAAGAGAAAATCAATTTAAATCAGGTTGCTTAAGCTCCGAGTCAAAGATAAAGAAGGAGAATTTAAATTTAATCTCAGATTAGGAGGATAACTTACTCCCAAGTTATATAGAAAGGATGATATTTTAAAATTCAGAGTTTAAATGAAGATTCTGAAGATAAATCTTCTGAGGGTCGAGATGAAGCCACAGCCAAAAGCGCGTACCCAGACCCCATGATTTTGCCGCGAGAATCCCAGAAAAGTGCGGCTTTCTGTTGGAGCTGCAGTTGGCGGTTGGATTTATGTTTTCAACTGGGATTCTACTATCTATTTGCCCTATAAATAGAGAGGTAGAGCGAGAGGGAAAAGGCAACTAAGAGATCACAACTTAGGATTTTCTTTAGTATTCTTTTTCTTTTGAATTCTTTATTTCTAGGATTTTAGTTTGAGGGAATTATAAAAAGACGAAGGAGCGATTGTAATTTGACAGTGACAACTTCAATAAATAAGATCTTTTGTTTCTCTTTTAATTCTATTTTCTTCTTTATTTGGTTTTTTTAATTCATGCACTTTTCTTATTTAAACACCATGTTTAGTTTAAACTTCATTATGCTTAACTAAATACAACTTCATAGTTTGCTAATCTTTCCACCACTACTTCTAGTTTTATGATCGCTTAAACTGATTGAATCTCATGCATGTTTAAAACTCTAAAACTAGGTAATCTTCTTGAAGACTTATGATGATAAAAAGTTAACTCTATTTTTGTTAATGCTAGTTAATAGTTTTTTCTTATTTTATGCTTAAACAGCTTTGATGGCTTAATGTTAAATCTAAACAATTTTTCTTAAGCTATGCTTAGAAAGCTTTGATAATTTAATATTGAATTTTGGCTAGTGTGTTTCAATTAGGGTTAGCTTTTCATCTTATATATCTTATTTGAAGTAAATTTTTCTAGAAACACTTTATGATTCAATATGAGGTTTAACCTTCATGGACTAGTAAGTTAGTGGTGGTAGATAGTTAGTGGATTATGATCTTTTCTCATAATTACAAACAAAACTAATTTTTTCTCAAACAAATTTTTTCTTCTAAGAACAATACTATATCGAAATGCTTCCATTGCATTTCTCCCTGAGGATCGACCCGTATAACCATTATTACTATGGTTAAATTGCAGGAATTCAGAGTCAATCAAAATCAGATAAACATTTTCCTAAACTTTGTCTTTTCCTCAATCATTAATTCACAATATGACAGATTTTACATGCTTGATTGTGAATTAATTGATGAAATGCTTACCTGGTTTGTCGCTATTACTAATGAACTTATTTTTTTAGGTAAATCCATTTCAAATAATCAAAGGGTCTTAAAGATCCATAGAGTACTTCCCAAATCTTGGGAGGTAAAAACTATCACCTTAAGAGAGCTCAACAACAAAGAAAAAAGGACTCACCGCTTTCGTGGGGAACTTGAAGACCCATAAAATGGAATGAAGGCAAAAGAAGATTGTGAGCCTCATAAGAAGAATTATGTTGCATTCAAGACCTCTTTAAGAGAATATAAGAAGAAAAATATTGTCACTCCAACTGTCTCAGATGATGAGCAAGAAGATAATTAAGAACTCACTATCTTAATGAAGAACATGAGAAGAATATACCATAAGAGTGAAGGGAGAAGTGACCCAAGAAGCAAAAGAAAGATGGAAGCAATAGTAATATCTCTAGTTAATAATACTGTATTTTTATTTTGTCTAAATATTTATTTCGCTTTACTGATTATTTTATTAACTTAATTTATGACTTATTGTTATTATTAAACACACAAATTTATGTTGGAGTATTAAATGGTAATTTGATCTTATATATATATATATATATATATATATATATATGTTTATCATTATTACTTATTAGTATTTTAATTATTAGCTAGTGTTTTTCTTATTTATTATTATCATTATCATTATTGTGGTTATTATTATCATTGTTACTATTAAGTTTTACTATTAATATTTTCTTTTATTGTCTATCACTATTACAAGTAGTACTATTACTAATATTACTTTCATTATGGTTACAATTATTCTTTATTACTATTATCATAACTGTTATTATTAATTTATTATTAATGTCATTGTTATCACTAACATTGCTGTTATTGTGCTTATTATTATTATTATTCATAATTATATGTTTGTATGTATATTGTCATAAGCCCAGTTCCTCTTGATTTTCCTTTTATTTTTATTTTTCAAAGCCCATCATCTTATCAATTTCTTTTATTTAATTTTCACTTATTCTTTTTCATATTTTTCCTATTTTCCCTTGGCCCAAGTCATGTAGCCTATACCCATTAACCCAAATATAATCCAAATCTATAATCTAATTTAAATATATAATCATAATTTAAATTTCAATCCATATTCACATCCTAATCTTAATACTAAATCAAGCAACTTAAACCCAACTGAAATTTTATTTTTTAAATCCTTAATAACCGATAAAAACCTAAACTTCTTCTCTTTTTCTACCTCAAGAGAATACCCTAATCCAAACTCTCCCCACTTTCTTCCTTTCTTTCTCCTCTCTTTTTTCTGCCTCAAGAGAAAACCTAATCCAAACTCTCTCCACTTTCTTTCTTCCTTTCTCCTCAAGCGGATCGTGAATGAAAAGGGTTTCGAGGTACAGGGACCGAGGAGCAAGCAAGGAGAAACAACTGAAGTAAGTAGATCTAAATTTGTGAATTAAATTTCAGTTTTTTTAAAAAGAAAAAATAAATAATTTATTAATTTTAATAATCTGCTACTTAACTTATCTATGCTCTCACCTCAGAACTCACCAAACAATATATTTAATAGTTCTTAGAAACTTACCTAATGTAATTTTTGTATAATCATTATTTTAATACCCCACAAAGCCTTGATTTGAACAAACCAAATCCAAGTATGTAAATCAGTTTGCCATAATTAATATGATACAAATAGTTTATTCAATATTTTGTCTATACGAGGGTCATCTATGAAATTTTTTATACATCTAAAACTAATCTAAATCCAACTAAAATATATGTGAGTATGTACAAATACATATCTAAATTTACACATTTTTTAAAATTTTTACAATTTAAAAAAAAAGAAAAACAATACTGCTGCATAGACCCAGGCAATCTATGCAGTACCAGGCCAGACTCGCACTGGGCCTGGCCCTAGTGTAACACCTCATCCTCAGAATACATACACAACTATGTGTCCTAATTTTTGGAGCGTATTTTCTTATTTTCTGTTATTTAAATTCTTACTAATATAGCAGTACAGCATGATTTGACCTTTCTGGTATTCAGATTTGACTGATTTTAGTTTCAAACATTAATTTTTAATATTTTATAATTTTCATGATTTTCTGAAATTTTTCTGAATTAAGTTGTAATCTTCAAAACCGGCGTCGACCAGTGCCGCTGACCGACTCTCGGATTTTTAATTTACAAACGGAGTTAAAATTCTAGAAATGACTTTCACATTATTTCTTAAAATCATATTTTTTATCTAAATGAATTTTCTGAGATTTTTTAGAATTTATCAAAAATCCGGTCACCCGGTGTAAACACCGTCCATGGTGGATTTCAGGATTTTTATTTTAAAAATAGGATTGAATTTCTAAAAATCGATTTCACCAAATATCTTAAAATAATATTTATTATTTTTGAAAATTTTGGAAAACTTTTCGAGATACTTCATTTTTCGGGCTTTTTCTGAGTTTTCGTTGTTTTCCCAGATACTGGAATTTTATTCGGATATTTTACTTTTTCTCTCTCCTTGCCTGACACGAGTTTCACCAAACCTGAATTTAACATTTAATGTGGAGACTCTCTCCATTCCGCATTTAATGTTATGTCCTTCAAAAAAAAATCATCATCAACTCAGATCAAGTCACCCATACTTTTTTGTCTTTTCTATCAACACGATTCTCACGTTTTCTCTGGGCTCAGCTTTCATCCTCGGGTCTAGGCAATTGCCAGACGCGAGTGTGGGTTGAATGAGACGCAACCCATTTTTTTTGAAAAAGACGCAACTCTCTTTATAGGATGGCAATCTTGTAATAATTCCATTTCTCTTTATATAAATATTCCTTCTCTCTCTTTCAATTCTCTTCTTCTCCTTCATTTGTAGCCAACCAAAAGCCACCAAAACAGCAACAAATGGCAGCCCTTGGCTATGGTTTTTGGTCATCACCACTACCAAACCCTCCTTCCTTCACTCTCCATCATTCCCTTCATCTCCTCCTCCATTCCAACAACTACAACACCAACTTCACCACCTTCTTCTTCCTCTTTTTCCACCAAGAAACCATCTTCTCTACCATCTTCTCCACCATTTCCACCACCACCTACACCACCTTAGTCACCACCAACCACGTCATCTTCATCTCCTCAGAATTCTCTTTCAACGAGTTATAGCTTCGTTCTCCGAAGCCTTATTTTCAAAACTCCAAATCCCTATTTTTAACTAGAATTGCACCCTCTTCTGCCTTGGGCTTGGAGCTTGGGCCACCTTCTCCGACCAACTCCGGCCGCCGCCAAGCTATAGCCGGCCATCCTCCCCCTTCCCTTCTTCTTTCTTTTCTTTCCTTCTTTCTTTCTTTCTTTCTTTCTTTTTTTCTTTCTTTTTCTCCTTCTCTTTTCCTTCCCTGCGTCACATACTCCCTCATTCCTGCGTCTCTCTCTCTGCGTCTCTCTCATTTCCCTGTCTCTCTCTTTCTCTCCTGTTTTATTTCTAGACGCGAAGCTTACTCCCGCGTCCAAGCACTTCCTTAACGCGATCTTCGCGTTCTTGTGATAACGCGACGCGGAGCACGTGCTCGCGTCTGCGTTCTTCCTGTGGTATGAATTAAACGCAGGTCTCAGACCCTGCGTTGTGGCATCTACGCGACGCGACTCCCGCGTCTGCGACCCCTGCGTCTTCAT
Organism: Agave tequilana; assembly: GCA_038442645.1. NCBI lineage: Eukaryota > Viridiplantae > Streptophyta > Magnoliopsida > Asparagales > Asparagaceae > Agave > Agave tequilana. The sequence goes on from JAVJIF010010060.1 coordinate 77,459, forward strand.
TCTCCCTTTTTCTAATTCATTCTTTCTCCTCCTCTTTTTAATATAATATTTGTTATTGAACGCGTTGACGTGTTGGTTACCTAGATTCCAGAGATGGGATTTCCCGGTGTTTCTGAAGTTTTAAGCGAGTGTTCTTGCTTCCTTTTTAGATTTTCTCGCTTCGTCATGTTGACTAGTATTATATTATTTTCCTGGCATACTTGCATATATCATGTTGTCACTTGTCACCTGCCTAACATCACCTCCCAGTCATATGTCTCATGGTACCTGATATATAACTATTTGATACTTGCCCCGTTATGACATATTGATAATTGGCTTAAGGTTGTCACCTTTACGGAAATCCTGTACTTGTTATCCTGTATCATATATAGTGACTTGAATTTATAATACTCATGTACTATTGAACTCCTGAAATCCTGATCATACCTTGCACCTGCTATTCCCGTAAACTGATAATTGCATAATAAGATATAAAAATGGACGACTTGCATTGGGTCGGGGAAAACTTGCGGCTATCAATATATGTTCGTGTTTACAGTGGTACTAGGTATGTTGTGCAACTAAAACTTCCGGTCGACCTGTGGGCCTCCAGGCGACCGAGGGGAGTGCTGGCTCCCTCCTTCATGGTACCATCTTGATAAGGGCATTCTAGAAGACCCTCCTGTTTGCCTTGCGGCTGGTTTTGAGCACCAGTAACGGAACGTCCTGGACCGTGATCCCGGGCATGCACGGGACCCACTGTAAACATTGTTCGTTGATACCCCCGTGGCTTTCCAATAACAGCTCGATTTACTCATATGTGGATGTATGTGTGCTGGGACGCTATTACACATACCTAGACATATGGGTAGAACGAGTAATAAGTATAAATATTAAAAATAGTAGCAATAGATTTATGCAGGCCTTATCACTTTCATTTCATATCTCCATTTCATGCTTACTATACATATATACTCAATACAGTTTTGATACTTATTACTGTTTTGGTTATATCAACATGCATATACTTATCTCTGCACGACACTTGGCATTCACCTGAATATTTGTTAGGGAGTTTCTGACTCCCCTGGACTTGCATGTTCAGGTTCTTAAGTTTGGATTGAAGCGGAGCCCTCCACCGAAGATCAAGCTTATCTCTCAGAGCAGGCTGACTTGTCCTAACTCCTTCTGTTCCTGAATCTTCCTGTAAGCTCGAGGATCTTCTTCTCAGCCCGTGAGCACCCTTTGCTGTACAAATTGTAATTCTTACTTTTGTACCTGGTTATGATATAATGTACATGTATCAATATATCACGCTCTGTGATCACTTTGTAATCCTTATGTTGGAATGTATAATGCACCACGTGCTTCCGTACTCTGATTCTTGCCTGTACTGATGCTTAACGTATATACATGAGGGTATTTCTGACCTGCGTATATACGTCACAGTAGCGTCTCCGTACCCGCCGGATCAGGGCGTTACACCTAGCCTGGCTAGCCCAAGTTTGGCCGGGCCTGGCTGGGCGCAGCGGAGCCTTGGGCCCTGTTAAAAAAATCCCAGTCCAGGCCTGGGCCTGACCTGGTCCGACCTGGGCTGCTGCATTTACAAAAAAAGGAAAAAAAAGGGGGAAAAAAGTAAGAAAGAAGAATTGCATATTAAAATAATTAGTTAAAAATATCAAAAAAAAGAGAAAATATAAATAATAGTCTACAATACTTCTACTTTCTATGATAAAATTTTTAGATTAATACCAATATACACTAACTCAAACCACCCACTTTAAAGCCATTTTCCTTAATGGTAAATTCAGACTCGTTAAGTATTTTAATGGTTTAAAGCCTATTAAAAATCTAATAAAAAATTAAAAATTGGTTTAAACTAAATCTACTAAATTTATTAGACCCAGAGGACCATATTTTCAACCCCCAAACTAATTAATTAAGACTAAAACCCCTTATAACTCTCAAGTAAAACATCTTTTTAAAAATCTAACAATTTCTATTGTAATGAACCATATAAATTTATTGGGGCCTTATGATTTCAGTGCTTTGGACTTGAGATCGAGTTCAGGTGAGTGTTCTTTTTTCCCTTCAGTTAAACAAGAATTTTGTAATAAATAATTTTATGTAATTATATAATTATGCTACTAAATTTACTGAGATGATATTTGAGAGTGTCTGCTTTTGCATCATTTCTTTATTTGTTGTTATTAGTTACTTGTATCATTTCATGTGATCATCTGACTTATTTTACCAGTATGATTACCAATATTTCTTCATGAGACATCGTTGAGTGCTAACACTATTTATTTAGTTCATCTAAGTCATTTCATGCATAGTTGTATACCACTGTTGATTCATGATTATTTGTAGTATACCTTAGACCATATTTGATTTTGTAATTGATCTAGTTGTAAGAAATCTTAGAATATAAATTGATTGATCTTGAGGTGATTGGTTCGTGTTTGAGGTTAACGGTGCATATTTGTAGATAAATAGTATATTTATTTGAGGTAATTATCGGACATTTATTTTTGGTGATATTTCAGACGGGAATTCATTTGGACAATGAAGACGGATTAAATAAAATGTTAACTTGAGACTGATTTATCTTGATGTTTGGATTTATATATGGACCTAGAGTTCAACTTGAGATTTGCATGAGATCTTGATTCGCATTTAGATGAGATCAATAATAGCTGAGTTCTAATCATATGGGAGAATACATTACCTTGATTTTAATCTATCATATAATACTGATTGTGGATTATTAGTTGCAAGTATTTTATTTGGATATATTCACTGATGAATTATCTGAGTATTGATATCGAGATTTGAGTACAGAGACTTTCTAGATTTCATGTAGCTTGAGTATGTCCCACTCCTTAGTTATTATCTTGATTGGGATTGAAATTATTGGTGATATAATTTAAACTATAATTATATTTAGATTTTGGATTTGACTGGTTCATGATGGTAACTATACGAGTTGATATCTGAGTGACATTATCAGTAGATTTGATTATTCTTATTGAAGGTAAAACATGTGAGAGTTTGGTTAGATATTGATGGTTGATTAACTTGGAGATTCTTTATTAAAAAAACGAGATATTGGGCCTGGATTTGTTAGTAGACTCGATTGAGTTGGAGTAGACCTTGGGTGAGAGTAGACCTAGATTGGTTAACCTGACCTGGTGGCATGTATATACATAATTGACTAGTTACTTAGATTTCTGGATCTTGTGTTTGAACTTAATGAGAGTGAGAGTGTATGATGGTCTTAATTAAGATTAGATAGTGATGATTGATTGGATATAGATGAGTATATATTTTATATTGGGACTTGGATATATCGATGACTTTGAGGATCTGAGTTGATTAAATATTTTGCCTGGATTATTCTATTCATGGCCAGCAGGTCATTACTTATTCTGAATATCATGATTTACCTAAAAAACTTAACTGATTATACATGATATTTACCTGATAATTATAATGTCCATGTTATCATAATTGCTGGGAAAATATTGTTACGGTAACAACACCCTCATATTATACTTATTACATGTCATGTTATACTGGTATCCTGTTCACTGACATTATATATCATGTTATACCGGTATCCTGATTACACATGTTGATGTCGTTATCGTGGCTATCACGAGTTGTTCTAGTAATCTAACATGCACATTAAATAATCTTGATAAACTAATGACATGATATTAAATAACTTATACTGGGATTGGAAAAATGATGAGGAGACAACGTCTGTATCTTGGGTGGACCTAGGATATAGGTCGCACAGCCGAAAGAGGGTCCACTGCAGGGTTCCCGGGGGTGACTGGCACCCCGACCTATTCTTATTCCTGTTATACATGTTATACATATTCCCGACTATCTTGCGGTAGGGCCTGGTTCAGCGTCAGGAGTCTGGGCCATGGTCCGGGGTATGTACGAAACTCACCTAAAGTATGGACAATGTCTCCAACCGATCAGTTTCAATAACTTAGGACCCTGATTGACACGTGTGATAGGCGTAGTATGGAATGCGTCTATTACAGGTGACAATGGTATTCGCTGACATAATAAATAATAAGGTACTGTAATTGATTGTCTTGCCTGATACATGTATGTATGTTGGACACCCAATGTCACACCCGACCTGATTGGACATCTGACTTTAGGACTGACTGATTCTACCCACTTGATTTATAGATCGTGATAGACACCTGATTGAATGCCTGACTGAAAACATACTCTATTGTGTGCTACTTTTCTATTTATTTACTTTATTCATGCCATTTCTTATTCCAGTATATATATAATTTCTTTATCTGCTCACAGGTTATATGCACATGCACTTTCCAGTTTATTCTGACACATTCACTAGGAGTTCTGACTCCCTGAATTTGTATATCCAGATTTGTGGTTATTTATTGCTGATCAGATTTTTGGAGAGGATAACAGGCATCTTGAGGAACCAGAGTTCTCTCTTACTCGATCATCTTTTCTCGGTATTTCTATCTCTTCTTATTCCTTCACTTTCATGATTCTATACATTGGACTCATACTTATTCCATTTCCTTTTCATATGTCATCATGTATGGATGTTTATATGTGACATTCCAGTGATATTGATTTACTATAGTGATTTAATAGCATGTTCAGGTTATTAGGCTTAGCGTGTATGCGTGGGGTATTTTTCTCGCGTATATACATCGTCGACTCTCGTTTTCACGTATTTTGAGAAGCAGGGCGTGACAACAATGAAAGTCACCACTTGGGATTCGAATAATGGGTCTGAGAGTGAGAATGATTTCACACATCTGTTTCATGGTCTAAGGGGATGACCCTATTGAGGTAAACTCGAAATCTAATTTAAATTGTGATGATATTAGCATTGATGAATTAGGAGAAGCATTTGAACAACTTTCCGATAATTATGATTTGCTCAAAAGAATTTAAAATTGAAGAAAGAAAATTTTGCAAAGTTAATTAAATGATTTCAAAAGAAAAAATATATCTATTTCTCTCGAAAATGTCAAAAGAATTTTGATGTTACAAAGTTTCTTTTAAAGCAAAAACTATTAGTTTGATAAAGATGAGATTGTGCTTTAAAGAATAGAGTTGATTGTTTAGGCTCAATTTTGAACCATTGTGTTTTGACCATAAGAGATTGAAATTCTTGTTTCGAAAGAAACAAGCTCCACACATTCATACGCATACGATACGGCAAGCACAAACACAACATACTTACAAGTATGCTCATGTATATCATTATTCACATTGTGACCGCAAAAGCCACCTTGCTAAATTTTATTTGATAGAATAAATATTTCATATAAAAATATTTAAGTTAGAAATGCTAATATCCAAGAACCCAAGAAGATATGGGTATTAAAGTTCATAACAATTGTATTTGATGTATGTGTAGGCTCTTTCAAAATGTGCGAGAGTTTTTGGTGTCTTAGTGGTGGATGCAATATGGAGCTTGATGGATAAATCAATTTAGCGCATCATTGTCAAGGAGTTTAGGTAAAAGACCATCTTGGTTTGAAAAAATAGAGACTAGCCTTATCGGTGTTAATAACTATCTCTATTCTCCACTTGAGTTTAAACATACTTTAATTCGTTACTTATAAACATGTGTTGTTTTTATTTTGATTATATATTTTAATGCAAATTTGTTAAGCCTTGTGATAAACTTGTATAGCTTTTGAGATACACTCTTGATTTTGTGTCTAACATGATTCATATCTTTTGTGTACTTAATTCTAATTTAGTTATATGTGTATATTTTAGTTTGACGATTCTTGCATTTAAATATGCAATTCTTTAAAAAAATTTGTTTTAAAATTGATATAGTTTTTGATTGAATTCAAACTATTTTCTTTACATGGTAGTATTTTCAAATTATTTTCAACTAACTATTTTTGAAAATATATACTCTTAGTGAGCGATTGGTTGGGTGATCGTGCCTTGTATAACTATTCCTTTGACATGTGCATGTAGGTTGGTGATAATAATGAGTTACACACATGATTCATATGATATACTCATTCATGTTTATTTATATATGTATGCCTTAAATTTTAATTAATCTAAATTTCAATTGGTATTGATATTCATACATATATATGAGTTGATTGATTGTGCATGTTTAACAATACTCATACATATTTCTTATAGCACAATTGTCACATGCTAAGCTTGATTTTATTTCAATTGATATTTCAAATGCACTCATTTTACTTTACAAATTCATGCACTTGTTTTATTGGTGTTTTAAAAAGAGAAAAACTTCTTTCAATTGGTGTTTTAATTTCATTGGATATAAATGTTTGAATTTCATTTGGTATCAATATCTCAATTTCAATTGGAATCAATTTTTTTTAATTCAATTGGTGTCACTGCTTTAAATCTCAATTAGTATTAGTATCTAAAACTTTCATTTGATATCTAATTTCAAATAGTATCTAAAATATTTGTATGATGAAAAATTAATTTTCATAGTTTAAATTTCAATTGATATCACTTTCAATTAGTATCAATTATTGCAATTGGTATTTATCTTATTTTACAAATTAGTATCTTTGTTTCAAATGATATTCATGTTTTAAAATTATTTTAAATTTCAATTGATATTTCTTTCTACTTAGTATTCAATTGGTATATATGCTCAAAATTATTTTAATTTGTATTGTCTATATGTAAAGGAGTTTAATATCCCTCTATATGTAGATTTATGATGAGTGTATTATATAAAAAAGAGTTTGGTCTCTCTTCGCTATGTAGTACATATGTGTAGGGGGTTAACATTTTTATCTATATATTATATATTATGCTTATGTGATTTACAGTTTAGTCATTCCTTATTCATGTAATGCATATATTCAGGGGGCTGACTTAAACGTCTCTCATGGTCATGAATTTATATCGCATATAACTTCTTTTGATTTTATTTAACCCTTTTGTTGATGAAGTGACAAAAAGGGGGGAGAAATTTAGAGTTTATATATACAAGTTGCTCTATGAATGTTTGTTTGTTTGTCTGATGTAGAGCTTTAATTAATATATTTATATGGTTATGTTTATGCATGAGTTGAGAGGGAGCTTTTATAGTGCTCTTCTCCAATCCACACACACACACACACAACTCTATGAGTTTTGTATCATCAAAAAGTGAGAGATTGTTGGTCCAAATGGCCATCTCTCTAGTTTTGATGATGATTAACTCATGTAATTATAGTACTAATGATTTTGTGTTGTTTTAGTTTCAGATTTATTCAAGATCATGGTTTAATGTTTAGCTTTAACAAGAGACTCAAAGTTAAGTTTTGAAGTTGATTAGTATTGATTCAAGATTTCAAGAATAAAGATCATATCACTTACTTCCATCACTCTAGTTTTGATGATGATTAACTCATGTAGTTATAGTACTAATGATTTTGTGTTGTTTTAGTTTCAGATTTATTCAAAATCATGATTTAATGTTTAGCTTCAACAAGAGACTGAAAGTTAAGTTTTGAAACTAATTAGTGTTGATTCAAGATTTCAAGCATAAAGATCATATCACTTACTCAAGAAGGAGTCTAGCCCACAAAAATCAAGATTGATTGAGTCAAGATGAAAAAGAAAACCATTTCAAGAAAAAAAACTCTAGTTTATAAAGATGTTTAGATTTTTGTGAAGTATAGATAAGTTTTGATTGCTCAAGTTTATACACATATAAGAGTTTGATACTAGTTTTCAAGATCAAGTTTATTGGGTTTCGGTTAACCGCTTTACATTTTTATGTTTATCATTTTGTAAAAAACAAGTTTTATTTCAAAATGATTTTATCTCAAAAAGAAGTTCACATGTTTGTAATATGTATCAATATTTTAAATCCCACATGTTTGTGCTCAAATGTATTTTATATAAACTTAATTTTGTGAAATTTATAGAAATTTATTTAGATTTAAAAGAAAAATAATGTTTGAGTTTATGTTTTAAGTTTTTATCTTTTTTATAGACAACCAATTAGAGCTGTCGATAGCCCGTCAGAGCTGTCGACGGACCTCATTACAGAGCTGTCGACAGAATTTTACAAAGAGCATGATTTTCAGTGTTTTGGAGCTAGCCGTCGATAATTTGCTTCAGCTATCGAAAGCTGATACAGTCGCGTATAAGTTTGTTGTTGACAATCTTATTAGGCTATCGATAGGTAAGCTCCGTAACAACTAAAATTATGGCCATCACACACAGAGCTGCCGACAACTCTCTTGGACTGTCGAACCTATTCAATTTATATTTCAAAACTAAAACGTGTATTTGTGTTAATCTTCTGTTTTGACTTTTCGATCGGCTATTTTTGGTAACCCTATAAATATAGGTACTGTTCATGATCCTAACAATATTTTTTTGAGTTTTAATCATTTACATCTATTCACAAAATTTTTTTGAGAGATTTTCAAGTTTATATTCAAAGATTAAGTTTTAGAGGTTTGAAAACAAGTTTTGGGAGAAGTTTTGTTTAAGCTACAAATTTTCTTATCTTCAAGAAGTTTTTTCAATTATTTTCTCAAGAGCTTGAATTTCAAATTCTCATATTTTCACACATAAGCTTAAATCATCATCTCTATCTTTTTATAGAAGCATTGTTTTGTGAGAAGTTCATTGTTTCTGGTTATGAAGAGATCACCAAATGTTTCAATCTTCATTCTACAACTTATTAGAGGTTGCAGCCTCGAACTGAGCTTGCGGTCTCTTGTATTGTGTTTTTGAGGGAACAAGTGAGAGAATTATAAGTGTTGCGATACTGAGTGATTTCGCAAAATCGTGCTAGTGGAATTCCTTTATTGCGGGGAAGGCGGAGACGTGGAGCAAGTTGCTCGAATCTCGAAACAATTCTCTCGTGCTTGCGAATGCTCTATTTTCTCAACCTACTCAACTCAATTGTGTGTGTGTGTGTGTATTGTTTGCTCATAATTATCTATCTTTTATGCTTAATATAGTTTGTATGCTTATACTTGTTTGAATCAAGAAGATTATTAAAACACCTTAGCTCTTATTCAAGAGGAATCTTAAAGAGAAGTTCAGCTTTTCATCGGGAATTAGCTTCACTTCTTGGTCACTGTTTGTGTAATAGTTTTTAGTAGTTAAAGTTTTAAATTCCGCAGTTAATTAGCAATTCATCTATTCACCACCTCTAGGCGATTTCATCTAGAACACTGTCCAGATCCAACTAGTGGATGATGCTCGGATACATTCATTACTTAACGGGTTCGGATCATGTATAAACATGCTTGTAGCTAATTAGATTTTTCATGTGAATGCAGTAGACATTTGATATAAAACCTACGCGTGCTCCAGATTACAACCTATAATCTCAAAAAAAAAAAAATATACACACGTTGAAGTAATTGATGAGTTACATAGTTGCATGTCATTAATTAAATTTAACAAGTTATATTTACATCTTCGGTTGCAATCTGATGCAGCTCAACTAGATGTTTAGACATGCTCTACTTATCGTGCACACAATGTGACTATGGGTCTGTTGGTTGTCGTAACTGACCGTAATTCGTAGTTGTAATTGGTAAAGTCTTTACAATTGTAAATGAGTTACATGTATGTAATTTTACGGTGTTTGTTGGTAATATAAAATTGTAAAGTGGGAAAGTGTATTGTACACGGTGTTTGGTTGTCGTAATGTATAAGTCGTAAGTGAAAAAGTGACCACAAAATTAACTATTGGTGATTTTAAAGTTTTAATACTGCAAATAAATATTAAAAAAATTAAATAGTAAAATTTTAATATTATATAAGAAAATATTACAAATTTGTATGACCACAAAATTAGCTGTAGGGCTGTAAGTGAGTGGTAACTGGGTTGCAAGTGAGTGTTAGTTGAGTTACGTAACTCTTTACGAATACGATCCAAACAAACACCGTAGTTGTAACTGGGTAGTAAGTCATTTAAGAATTACGGAGTTTTACGCGAAACAAACGGCCCCTATGGAGAGCCAAAACTCTAAATTTCACAAGCCTTTTTTCCCCTCCCCCCTCTTTTTTTTTCTTCTTTTTAACTAAAACTAAGTCAGATTTTGAACCTATGACCTCTAATACATAACCTCATTCTTTTACCACTATGCGATGCCATAGATTGTTTAAGCTTTATGATCTTAAATTTTATGCCAGTATATTCTTTATTCAGAAGAGATTTATAGAGACATATAATAACCCAAAGTATCTTTAATTATCTAACTTGTTCCTTCAACCTGGATTTTCCACCTTATCCAAATTTAACCCGATCATCAAAAAAAAAGTTTTTTTTTAATTTATTCATTTAATGTAAAGATTAATTGGTTATTTACTGTTTAAAAATACCATTCATGATAATACTAGAAAAATGCACGTGCATGCACGTGAAGTCTTTTTTTTAACTTGAACAATCCTAATTTGATATGGAGATCTATTTTATTTGACCTATTTATTTAGAAAAATTTATATTCATCTATTAAACATAAGATGCAACGATTTCATAAACGAATAAAGAAAACTAAATATATATGAAAAAATAATATTCAATGAGAAAAGAAAGAAGAAAAAATATTTAAAAAGGAAAAGGAAGAGTTTAAAAAATAGAATAGAATTAGAATATAAAATTATACAATAATAAAATAAAATAATAAATCACAAAATTTAGAAAAATTAAAGAAATAGAAATAGAATAATATCTAAAAAAGAAAGTAAGAAAATATAAAAAAACAAAAATAATAAACTATCGAACAAAAATGAAAAATGAAAAAAAGAAAGAGATAATTGAAAATAAATGTAAAAATCTACAAAAAAGGCAAAGAAAGAATTTAAAAAAAATATGTAGACTATAAGTGGAAAAAGGTCAAGAAAAAATATGGATAAAAACAAAAAACAAAATAAATAAGAAAGGAAAAAAAATCTAGAAAGAAGCAAACACTGACTAAAGAATAAATGAAAGAAACTTCAAAATAAAAAAATATCTAGAAAAAAGAAATAGAGGAGAAAATAAAATAAATAATAAGTAAAAAATGAAAATGGAAATTGAAAAAGTTAAAAAGTTAAAATAAAACAAAGTCACAAACAATTAAAATGGAAGAAAAAGAAAACAAAATTTGCTAAAAATTTGGAAAGAAAAAGAAAAGAGAGAATTAGAGAAAAGGAAAAGTTAGAGGCTAGAATATGTGAAAAGAAAGAATAAGAAAAGAAATAAGTAGTCAGAATTTACAAAATAAAAAAAAGAAAATAGAAAAAGTAAATAAAAATTAAAAAAAGAAAATTTATAAAGAAAATAAAGAAGAAAATAAGAATCTATTTGAAAAGAGAAATTTGAAAAAGGAAGAAAAATAAAAAGTTGAACATTTTAAAAAACTTTAAAGAATAAAAAATCTAAAGGAGAAAAAGGAACCTAAACGAACATAACAAAGTAAAATAAGAAAAAATCCTGAAAAATTAAAATTAAAATTCAGGAAGAACAAAGCTGAATAGATTCCGGAAAGAAAAAGAAAGAAAACTTGAAACAAGATGGAAGAAAAGAATTGTGAGAAAAAACAAAGAAAGAAATAAAACTAAAAAACATCAAAAAGTAGAAAGTAAAATTTATGGAAATAAAATAAACAAAAGAATATAAACAATCTATAGAAAATAAAATATAATGAAAAAAGAAAAGAGAATTGCAAGATAGAATAAAAATGAAAATAGAAAATTTCGCTACAACACCAACTTTGCTTCATAATTAGAAAAAACCAAGCTTCATAATTTTATTTACTATAGTCTCATTCATATTAGCATAAATTAATTCCTCTCAATACCACTTTTTTATATATTTTCATTTCTCTTTTATCCTTCCCCATCGCTCTTAATGTTGCCTTCCTCCTAACTCCGACCCTGCCGCAGAGTAATTCGCGAGTCCACCTGCGTGGTCAAGTCGCCATGAGGATTGGAAGGGGGACGGAGAGCCCCTCCGGGGTCTCAGGGGATGGAGCCCCCGGACTAATTTTTTGTGAGCAATTTTTTGCAGATCTCGTTTGCTCATGTTCGTGATGATTTTTGTTTAAGTTTATGATCGATGTGGTATTTAGATCTGAAAAAATTGTGGATTAATCGACACCAGTGAACGGAGGTCTGCTGATGATGGCAATGCTAGTATGAGGACTGCGATCTGGTTCATTGATAATGGTGATGCTAATATGAGGACTGCGACTCATGATCGTAGTCCTGTGTGAGGACTGCGAGTCACAGTATTTTATTAGAAGACTGCGACTATGATCACAATCTTTTTATCAATTGAGAATTAGGGTATTTTGCAAGGATTGTGATCATTGTTGCAGTCTCAATAAGAACTGCGATCATTATCGCAGTCCTATAAAGACTCAGAAACATGACATTTTTGGACTGCGGTCTGTAACTCTTATGATTTTGATGATGCGATTAACCTATAAATTAAGCTATTAATAAGTTAGATTAGTATTATTTTATCTTATTTCAGGATAGAATATGAGTTGAAGATTAGATGAAATTGAGCAAACATTGCAATATACACATATGAAAGATGGAAGGACTAATTGAACCTCCACAAATTTCAAGTAAAATCAAGCTGTTGGAGCAAAGTTGATCAAGCTCCACAAGAATTGAGTAAAGACAAACAATATCTAGCTATAAAGTGAAAGACAGAGCGAAAGGAAATTTGAGCTACAAATTTCACACAAAACAGAAATTATGTAAGTAATCAAATAGTGATCTTTATTATCTTCATTTGTTGGCAAAAATAGGATATTACAATTTAAATTCCACATTTCTTTATTAGGATTACCATTCTACCACTTCACTTTCTATAATCCTCCCACTCCTCCCACCCAATTTCTCATTTTACTGGCTCTGTCCGATACCGTCATCAGAGAACTTTCTTTTGACATGTTTTCAGTCTCTCATTTTCTCTATCTCAGTTCTGGTTATAAAGATAGTAGCTTGTGATCACTTTTTTCTAGTACAACATGAGTTGTACTTTACTCCTTATGTCCCCTACTACTTTGATTTGATTCTATTACACACAAGTGGATTGTACCTCCTTGCAAGTTGCAGTTGAGAGCCATTTTCTTTTGTGACATTCTCTCTTTTTTCACTTTTGCTGCAGACAGCGTTAACAGTGCCTTCAATTGTCTATTCATTACTGCTGGGTACATGGCCGTTGGGTATATATTTGGAGAAAAAACTCTCTCATCTTTCCCTCTCTCAGGTCTTTATGTCTTCTCTCTTGTTAAATTGTAATTATAATATTAAATGCTTATATTTTTGCCCAGCATTGAAATCTTTTCTTTAGGCTTCATTAAATGCTCCAACGGGCAGATAGTGCTGCCTCTCTTTCTAACGGCTAGATCTCTTCTTCTTGCTGCTTTGCTCCTTAAATAAAACCCTCTCATTCATTGCAAAAAAAAAAAAAAAAGAAGAAACAAGTGAGAAATTAAAGAGCAATTCATTTCTCAAAGTTTTAACTTTCAGATCCTTCATCATTTAGAAAGAGTTGTTGAGCTAATCATTTACATTCAATTTCTTCAACAAATCTCTCATCTCAAAGAAGTGTCAAGCATTCAATACAAGAGTCATTCTACACTTCATTGTTTTCTCTATATATTAGTGAAAATTGGTTTATCTCTTCTATTTATTTTAAATTCTTTTTATTGCTAAATATTTTGTTTATGCAAATTTTTTGTTGATAGTACTTAGAACTATTTTGATTGCATAGAGTCTTCAATCGTGTATTCTTTTTTGATTTATTCATTGTGTTATATATTGGTTCTCATTATTGTTTTAGAGAACAAACCCTGTTGAGTCTTTGTTCTTCCCTCTCAGAGAAGAGGAGTAAATACAAGCTTGGGGAGAGTCTTGGAGGTGTAAATCCAAGCTCGGAGAGAGTCTTAGTGGTTGGTGAAATTCAAGCTCGGGAAAGAGTCTTGGTGGTTATAAACCTTACTTTTGGAAAGAAGCTATATAGTGGATATGGAAATCATACAGAGAAGATCTCTAGGTGGTGGGGATGTAAGAGAGTTTCCCAAATCACCTTAAAATTGTTGTATTACTCTATCTCTTGCTATTTATTGCTGCATATCTATTGCTGATCACATTATCATTTGCATTATATTATTTCAATATGCTCTGCTGATTCTACCAGCCAGACCGTAGTTCATTTTCTGATCCTACCAGCCAAACTGTAGTTCATTTTCTGATCCTACCAGCCAACTGGGGATTCACAGTTTTGTATTTTCTGCTAATTAGTTTTTTAAATTACTTTTCATCCTCTTCACCCCCTTTAGGGTCCAACACAATTATGGTTGCAATCCTCAGAAATAGAGCATTTTTGAGGACTGTGATCATGCTCCCAGGTCTCAGAAATAGGGTATTTTTATGAGAGCTGCGATCATGGTCGCAGTCTTTAGAAATAGAGTGTCAACATTTCGTTTTTCGAAGAGCTCCTATTTTTTTTCAAAGCGATGCGGGGCATTTGCGTAGTGATGCGGGGCATTTGTGTCTTTCACCACTGAGGAGAACTTCTGTGCTTGAAACGTGGGCGCATCTGATTGGTTTAAAAAAAGAAGTGGCTAAGCGAATAAAATCATGAGCTAAGTATTTTTCTTAATTATAATTTGACATAGGTGCTGTAGCGAAATCCCTCAATGAAAAATCTTAAAGAAAAGAAAAAAAATTTATAAAATGGCACAAAATTAGAAAAACACATAAAATAAAATTTAAATATTGAAAATAATTAAAAAAGGAAATAAAAATAAAAAACTCTAGGAAAAAGTACAAGGATAAGCAAAACTAAAAGAAACATATAAAAAATAAAAAGAAATTTTTAATAAGTAGAATAATATCTCAAAAAGAAAGAAAGAATTTTTTTTAAAAAGAAATGAAAAGAAATAGTTCTAGAATAAAACAAAAAAAATAAAAAACAAAGCGAAAGAGTTGAAAAGAAGAAACATAAAAAGTCTTGATAAAAATAAAACATTAAAGATTTGTAGAGTGGAATTGGAAAAAAAGTCAAGAAAAAACTATGTAGAAAAATAATAAACTTAAATGTAATAAAAATTAAAAAATCTGGAAGAAAACAAAAGACTAATAATATAAATGAAAGAAACTCAATGGAAATAATCTAGAAAAAGAAAAGAAAGAATATGAAAAATATAAGTAAAATAATAGATGTTAGATAGAAAAAAATGTAAAAAAATAGAATAAAATCATAAAATTGCTAGGAAAATTGGAAAAACTAAGGAAAGAAAGAAATATTTAGAGAAAAGACAAAAGTCTAGAATAAACAAAAGAAAAAAAGAAATAAACAGAAATAAAAAATGAGAAAAACAATTTCAAAACTAAAGAAGAAGAACTAAAAATTTTAAAAAACAGAGAAAAAAGGAATCAATGAAAAAATATAAAAAGATTTGAACAAAGATGTGAATCAAATAAATTGAAAATATTCACAATCTATAAATAAAGAAAAGAATTAAAAAAAAGTTTGTGTAGTGTTCTGAGTATTTTCCATATCAAAATCAAGCAAAATACAATTAATAGTACGATCAGGTTTTGCTTTTTCCAAATCAGATGGTCAAATCTTAAAGTAGAAGAATTGTTTTGTTTATTCTCCATTTGATACTGAGTTACGAGAGTTCCCATATTCAAAACTGAGCCATACAACCTTTGTCATGGAAAAAATTGAAAAAAAAAAAAAATAATGAAGAACATAAACTCCAGAATTAATTAAAGAATTTTTGTACCTCCTTGACAATTCAAAAATTAATTGATTTAGTCTTTGCTAATGTAAATTAAAAGTCTAATTATTATAGTCTTTTACTCTCACACAATATATGATCCACAAATAATGCTCAGACACCATTAAATATAATATGTCATGAAATATGAAGCATGTGCCAGATACAAAAACGGCATGAGATCATGATAAAGTAGGCAGGAACTATAATTTAGTATATTAACCCTTAGAAATAATTAACCACCAAATAATATCTTAACTAAAAAATAGTTAGTAAAAGGTAAAATACTACTCGCTGACGAGAATTGTGCTTCTTCTCAATCATCTTCTGCGCTTTTGATGACAGTCAATTGGGACTAGAGAAGATGACTCAGTTGTCTTCTGATAGGCTTGTAGGATTTTTAGAATAAAAGTCATGTAATTTGAGAGTTTTAATTTGAGTCTAGGTGAAAGAGAGAAGAAAGAGTTTTTTCTTTTGTGTTGATGTGTAAGGGAGAGGGAAGTTTCTTCTTGATTTTTATTTTTCTTCTTAAACAGAGAGGCATGTTTTTTGATGTTTAGATTCGGAAAAGAATGAAAAAAGAGAGTTTCTATAATTTAGGAGTTTAATTGGGGAAAAATAAAAACAAAAAGTTATAAAGAAAGAGAACTACTTGATATGAGAATATTAATCATAGTGGGACAATATTTGAAAAAAAAAGTTGAATTCTGAAAAGATAAAAAATAGGGGAAAATAGAGGTGGGACAAAGGTGGGCAGGGACAAGAAAACGTGCACATATTTTCTATTTGCTTTTAAGAGTACTTGTAGATTAGTACTGCACTTCAAAGTTAAGATGAGAGTTGAGATATTTATATTTTAACACGTCCCCGCAGGTCGAGGGCCTTTTTTATTGGCCGAAACATGTGTTTTTACGCTAGCAGTAGTTTTTTGGTTTTAAATCAACTTTTTAATTGCGCGTTTTTTTGGTTTTAAGTCAACTTTTTAATTGCGCTTCATGTGAGAAATGAACTTGGTTACTCTGATATCATATAAAGTTCCTGTCGCTGCACTAAAACTCTGAAAGTTAAGGTGAGGAATGAGATATTTATATTTTAACAAATATCATTCTATTTTATAGTCAACTAAGAATAAACATTGTTTACCAAGAATTTTAAGAATTTAGAAAGCATTGTTTCAGGAATATAATTCCATATTAGTGTCATATATATATGTATATATGTATATGTATATATGTATGTGTGTGTGTATGGGTTACTGTATCTCAGCCGACAGTTGAGAGAGTTTCTCAGCCGGCATGACGTGGCTTCATATTAACCGCAGAGAAGTCAAAAATTTAGGTTGTAAAAAAAACCCTCAACCACTTTTCGTTACCCAATGACTAAAATACCTTCAGTTTCACTTTTAACCTGGCTACAACTGTTCCTCCACTAAAAAAATACAGATCTGAAAATTTTGAGTTTTTTCAAACAAAAACAATTACAGATCTTGATTACTAAATTTAGAAAAATAAATTATTTTAAAAGAATGCAACCATGGTCGCATTAATGTTCAAGTTTTTTTTTGAAAGATGTTTTAATCACAATAAAAATCTATTAGTGCGACTTGAAATAGTTTATTTTATTTTATTTTATTTGTTTTCTGAAACTGCAATCGAAGTCACAGTTTCTGAAAAGAAAAATTTTGGATTTAAATTTTTTAATACCATTTTCACTTTTTAGATTTATTTTTATTTTACATTGCGGCTTTGGTCACATTGTTGCAGCCTTTTTTATTTTTTCGATTAGGGTCGCAGTAGTTTTTCGACCTTGCTAAGCTAAATAGGATACTGCGACCGTGGTCGCAGTCTTATGAAATAAGAGTCGCAATCAATTGAAGTGGTGACAATCTCGTAAGATAATTAATTAAGATGATTAGAAGATTGCGACTTCGGTCGCAGTCTTATGTAACAACAGTATCTTTGAGAATGTTTTGTTTGATAACAATGCGACCTTAGTCATAATATTTTTTATTAAATAATCTAAATAGAATACTGCGATCATGGTCGCATTCTTATGAAATAGAGACATAGTCCATTAAGCAGTGAACAAGAACTCAAAAGATAAGTAATTAAGATGGTTAGAAAACTGCGACATTGGTCGTAGTCTTATGTAATAGCTGTCTTTTTTAAAAAGTTTTGTTTGATAACACTTCGACCTTGGTCGCAGTATTTTATAACTTATTTTTCATTTTTGCGATCAAGGTCGCAGTCTTTTTATTAATAAATTTTAAGTGAACTGCAACTTTTGGTCGCATTCGTAATAATAAATTGTTAGATAAAATTGAATTCTGTGATCATAGTCGCAGTATGAAATTTCATTTTCAAACCATTTGTTTTACAAGACAGCGATCAAGATCTGACAGCGTGAGGAGACACAGAGAGATAGACATATAAAAGGAGAGAAAAATAATAAAAAAGAATATAAAACTAATACATCATTTCAAGAAAAAACAAACGATAGGGGCTTTTAGTAATTTCAATTATTTTCAAAAGCAGGAAGTCATTTTAGATTGTCGAATTATGGCTCATAATGTGCCACGTCACCGCAGGCTGAGAGGGACTCTCAGCTGTCAGCTGATATATATATATTATATATATATATATATATATATATATATATATATATATATATATATATAGCCACACTAGGAAGGACGACCCGCCTATTGAAACAGTTGAAATTACTAAATGCCCTTTCGGTAAAAGATTGTGGATCTGTATACTTTATTATTTTTTTATATTTTGACGTTAGTCTATATTGTCACAATTATCTTTTATTACTGCGACCAAACTGCGACCAACTGAATATGAATCGTGTCTCTTTAAGTGCAACTTCATCAAATCACGAAACAAATTTGAATGCTTATTTAATAAATCTTTTTTTCTAGGTTTTATATATTTTAGGAATGCGCCTAAACTCGTAGTGGTCAATAAAATAATTTCTCAATAGTATTAAAAAAAATTATGCAAATATTATATATTTTAGGAATGTGCCTAAGCTTACAGTGGTCAATAAAATAATTTCTCAGTAGTTTTAAAAGTACCCTTTGTCGCAGTCTACAATTATAAATTATTATTATTTTTTTACATATTGCATGCGAATAAGGACTGCAACTATGATCGCAGTGCTTAACGACAGTGTTGACACTTTAAAAAAGACAAGATTCCTGATTAGCCTGAACAATGTCTAACTTGTTGACATTTACAAAAGACAAGTGGCAGACAAGCTGACGACCAGTTTTTACCCACCTCCTAGGGACAAACCAGCGACTTGGACTCTACTGATCTAGTGAAGCAGACAGTGAGCCCAGATTGTTTTTGAAGAGACCTAAGCAGGTCTAAGATGCAAGGTTAGTTCAACACTTAGCATCATATGAGCCGAGGGGATAGTCTCACCTGAGAGGCTAAGTTTGTCCAACTTCGTCTTGAAACTGTTCAAAGCTCTATCAGTGGCTAACTTACAGCTTTGCCTGAAGTGCTCAGTTAACTCCGCTGAGAGTTGGCTTCGCTCGAAACCACACGCAATCACGCAGAAGGATGGTCGGTAGCTTCGCCACAGATGTTTATCTAGCTCCGCTGAAGAGCTTTCTTCTGACTTCGCCAGACGCTCCTTCTAGCTCCGCTGTGAGCTCGACGCGGCAACTCCACTGCGGGTCTTTTATGGTCACCTTTGACCAATTAAATCTCTAGATGAGATCAAATCTATTCAAGATCAAATCTAATCGAGATCAAATCTGAGATAAAATTTGACAGTTGTTTACCATAATCTCTTGACTTTCCTAAAACAAGTAAGAGGATCAGGGGAGATCTTTCAGTTATTTGGAAAGAATCAAAACAGATCAGGAGATCGACCTACCTGCTATTTCTAGCTTCGCAGAAGCTGATTCTAGACTCGCAACAAGGCTACTTTCCAGATTTAAACAGATTGACTCAATCTGTTTTCAGATTTTCAAGGGACAATTATACCCCTGATCTCCCTATAAATAGCCCACCAGAGGCATACGAACACGCGCACAGGCAGAGGCATGCACAGAGAGAGACTAAACAGAGATCTATTCTCTTACTTTCAAGAACTCAGAGAACTACTTCTCTAATCAGGGTGCTGATACCCTAAGATCTTCCTCTCAAGGAATCTCTGGAACCAAGCGAGAAGGAATTCCCAAGTGGAGGCAGTTTGAGAAGAAATAAGAGAGTTCTACCAATCTTCTGTTCTCCGATTCCCCGAACCAGGCGGAAAGGAAATCTCATCGATCGCATCGTCAAAGGGACAAAGTGGTCGCGCGCGCTGATCAGACTCCTATCGGCACACTTCTTCAGAATCTCAGAGGAGATCTACTTGTAATCTTTTATGTTACTTGTAATTTAGCTCCTTGACCCTTTTTTTGTAAGTTTTCCTCTTTACAAAAATCAATAAAAATAAGATGGCGACTCCGCTAGGGATCGAATTCTCTATTGTTGAGAATTAAGTGTCGTAATGCGACAAACAGACCTTCGGGTCTACTCCTGAATTCAAGGAAGCCGGTATAGCTAGAGCCCATCTGGCTAAATCTTCAAAGCAAGTCTCTGTGAAGACAGATAAGGCTCCCTGTGAACCTACCATGGTCCTCTGGCGCAACAAGAAAGCAGGCCCGCAATGCAAGGGTCAAAATCTTCAGCCTGTTACCTTCGAAAACCTAGTCGTTCACTTCGATCAGGGAAAATTCGAAGAACTCCTCTCTGGGGATGGTCTAATGCTCCATGCACGAAAGCATAGAAAGGTCTTGATGGCCAAGGTTTTGGAGAAGAAACTGGAAGCAGAATCCTTCCAACACCTACCAGCCTCGCGTGTGGCTAGTCAGGTTCCCTGCGAACCTAAGTCTCCTTTTTCAAAGCAGATGTGGAGGCCAAAGCAGAAGGATCTGTATGAAGTCTCAGGCGTAGCTACGCCCCGAGTTCGTCTCTCTCACGAAGAAAAAGGCAAGATGCCTGCCTGCTTCGTCGAGACTGTCAGTCGCGAAGTTACGACGGTGACTATGCCTTCGCCTAATTCAGGAGCAGTAACTCCTCGCGCCAGCCTCGTTCCTATCAGCGAAGCTATTAATGATGTGCCAACCACAGTACCTCAGGGTACACATGAAGTTTACACCCGCGAAGCTAGAACCAAAGCACCACAGTGTGCTTCGTTCCCAGTTCTTCAAGTACTAGGCTCGCTCTTTGCAGCGAGGCTAAGGGATTGCCCTTAAGTGCTGATAACGGTGCTTATGTAGCTTCAGCGCCTAAGGGCACTTCCAAAGCTTTTAGCTGCAAATTTAGAGCCAAGGCACTATCTAGGGCTAATCACCTTCGCAGCAACGTAGCGGATAAAGCACCACAGCATGCTTCGTTCCCCAGTTCTTCAAGTACTAAGCTCGCCCTTCGCAGCGGAGCTAAGGGATCGTCCCTAAGTGTTGACAGCGGTGCTTATACAGCTTCAGCAACTAAGGACATTCCCAAGGTTCTTAGCCGCGAAGTTCGGGCTAAAGCACTATTTAGTGCTAATTACCTCTGCGGTGATGAAAAGAACTGGACGTCATTCTATGCGCAATCCAACAGAGCCTTTGCGCTGGATCGTTTAGGCCCGGCCGGGTCGGACATGCGGGAATTCTTGACAAGCAAACAGAAGTTGAAGTCTTTCCAAACTTCTCCCTCTTGTTGTCAACAAGTGGGATGTCAGTTGGTGACAGTTCACCCAGTCCATTGCCGGCTAAGACCACTCCCTGCCACTCCTCCAGGCCGACGATCAGTTTTTGATCGACTGTCGGTGCAAGCTCCGGTGAAACATCGCAAAAGGAGCGTATCGCAAGATCTGCCCTCTGCATCTGTTAACATGATCGAAAGGAGACGAGAGCTGCGTAGGGACAGACGAGCGTCGCATGACACTCCCTATAGTTCCCCAGATTCGGATTATAGCCCGGGCCTTGGCGAAGTCTTGGTACATGAAGAAGTTGTCTTCCGGAACACCAGATCTAGGTTCGCAATACCCTACAGTTATGAACGGCCATCTTCCTCAACTGCTGTAACCTCACCAGAACCAATGAAAGGATTAGTCCAATGGTCTGACGAAGAGGACAAAGACAGTGGGTATGCCTCTTCGACAACAGTCAGCTCGGTACGAACGGATAGAGTATCAGTGAATATGACCGATAACGATAATGATGACCTTCATCGACGGTTGGAAGCTCAGGTGCAAACTTTCAAAACCCAGCAAGAAGCTTTGGACAACATTCAACAGATACTCGCTCAACTCCTCAATAACCGGAATAACAATGATACAGGAAGTAACCATGATGAGGAAGAACATCTTAGTAATGAACAGCCAAAGACGGAGAAGTAAAAGGAGAGATCTTCTTTAGACGCTGAAGTTCTTAAGGGCATCCTGGCTCAGATCGAGTCCCTAACTCAAAGGGATGAACTAAAGAAAGTAGGGACAGTTCGTCCTTACCCTTTGGAATGGGATTCGGTACTATACCCACTAAAGTTCAAACCATCAACGTTACATACTTATGATAATAAGAGCTCGCCAAACCAGTGTTGGCCCAAAGGCCTATCACCCTAGTTTTGATGATGATCAACTCATGAAGTTATATTTACTAATGATCTTGTGTTTAATTAGTGACAGATTCATTATCAAGATCTTAGTAGGTGCATAGCTCAACAAAGAATAAAATGTCAAGATTTGGAGCTAGCACGGTGTGATCCAAGGAGCTTTTGGATCAAGCTTGGACCAAGTCAAGAAGATGAGAAGACTTCAAGTGAAGACTTCAAGAAGATGAAGACTTGTGTCTAGGTATAAGATTTTATTTTTGTTTTAGTTAAAAATGTAAAGGATAGATAGTTGGTGGATTGCTCAAGTATACCATGCACACACACTCTGATTTAGAATTGTTTTCATAAAAGATTTTTTGGTTTACAAAAGATTTTTCATTTATGGAAAAACATAGTTTTGGTTTTTGGTATTCAAAGTTATATGTTTCAACCAAAACCTAATTTAGAGCTTAATGTCAAAAACATAGATATTTCATCTTGATTGTGTAGTGGATCATATCCATACACACTATGCTTTAAAATGAAATCAAATATCTTGTTTTTATATTTTGTGAAGTTATGAAAACCAAGTTTGAAAAATACATGTTTTGATTTTGATAAAAATTTGCAAGACGCTGAAATGATATGAATATGTTGATATATGTCTTGAAAATTTTTATCACAAGTTTGGTTTTCAATATAGTATGTTAAAACAAGTTTATGGAATTTTTAAAAGTGTTAAAAGATTTTAAAATTATTTTTTAAACCAGTTTTCCAGACCTGGAACTGGCTGACAGGCTGGTCCGGTCGACCGAGCGGTCGACCGCACCATGGTCCGGTCGACCCACGGTCGACCGACGTGCACAGACTTGTGCGTGTCTGGCAGCACAGTGGTCCGGTCGACCGGACGGTCGGCCGCTGCAGAGAGTTCTGCTCTCTGGATTTCTGGGTCAACCGGGCGGTCGACCGGAGGCTCCAACGGTCGGATTTTCGACCGTTGGCGGTCGACCGGGCGGTCGACCGGCAGCTCTGACAGACCCCAACGGTCATATTTTTCTGACCTCTATAAAAGGGGGTTTGGTCATTGTTTGGAGCCAAGATTTTAGGAGAGCCTTGAGCTAGTTTTTCCCAGACTTTTAGAAGAGTTTTCTCCACAAAATAGAGAGCAAATATTTCCTATCTAAAGGGAAGTTTTTATAAAGAGTGTTAAAAGAAAGTCTTTGAGTTTTCCTCCACCTTTCACATCCTTGATTTTCTCACACCACACTTGAGCGTTCATTGATTATACATCCTATAGGTGTGTTGTAGTGAGAATGCTTTAGGTGATCAAAGTGTTGTGATCACCAAAGATCTTTTCTTTGTTCTTTGAGGAGACGGGCAAGTGTGCTCGTCGTTGTTTTAAGTTCGGGTGCGGACTCGGTTGTAGAGGTGCGGCCTCGGCGAGCGGTGGGCTTGCGGTGTGTACGGGACTAGAGAGTCCGAGGGCTTGTAGGTGTTGCGGCACCGAGGAGAGATCCATTGGGATCGTGCATAGTGGAAATCCTTCGTGTGTCGAAGGCGGGGATGTAGAGCAAGTGTGCTCGAACCTCGAAACAAACCCTTTGTGTTTGCGATTGCTCTCTCTCTCTCTCTCTCTCTGTCTCTTGTTTATATCTTGCATTCAATTATTGTCTATCTTTATATGCTTGATATATTCCTTGTGCTTAATTAATATACTTGCGTGGGATTGTTGCTAACACTTGTATTCAACCAAGAGAGCCAACGCGGCACCTCAACCCATTCAAGGGGAATCTAGAGGAGTTTGTCCAGAGCCCTTCACGGGGAATTCGGCAACACTCTTTGGTTATACGTGGTGTTTAGAGTAAAAGATTTAATTAGGTCATAATTGTTTTTAGCTTCCGCATTATTTGCATCATTCATCATTAAGTGACCATTAGATTAGCCATCACCTATTCACCCCCCTCTAGGTGAACCTACAATTGGTATCAGAGCTTGGTACTCTGATTTGGGTCTAACAACCTAGAGTTAAAGATCCTCATTATAGGCTAATCACAAGATTTGTACACACACCATGGACTTCATGTCACCACCCACCTTTGACATCCTTAACATCAACATTTGGAAGGTTAAGATGTCATTGTACCTCAAAACCTTAGGCATTCATGTATATCTTGCCACTACTAATAATGCATATTCTTTAGATGGTAAGAATTTTGAGGCTAATGCAAAAGCCCTTCATGCTATCAAGTCAACCCTAAATGATGATTATTTATCTAGGGTTTCTAATGTTGAATCGGCTTTTGTAGTATGGAACATCATCACCTCCCTCGGCGAAAAAGATCTATACTATGCGGGGAGTGACTCGGATGTTGGAAGCGACACCTCCAACAAGTGCTACATGGTCCAAGGGGATAACCCCCTTGAGGTAAATTCCGAAACGATGATGATGACATGTCATATGATGAGCTATCTACTTTTTGTCATCTATTGCTTGAAAAATATGACATGATTAAGAAAGATAATAATAATTTGAAAAAGAATTTTGATGCCATGCTTAATGAAAAAGATTCTTTAGAAAATAAAATGGCATGCTTAGAAAAAGAAAACAATGATTTGAAAAATGAGAATGTTTCCCTCATGTCAAAATTGAATGATTTATGTGAAGGAAATATGTCTTTGAAAAATAAAATTGATTTGGTGGAAAAACAAAAAGAAGTTATTTTTCAAGAAAACATTACTTTGAAAAGAAAATTTGTTGAAAAAGAAAAGATTTTGTTTCACAAAAGAAAAAGAAAAATGATTCTTTATCTCATCATGCTTTTCATGCCACCACTAATGAGATTAAAGATTTGAAAAATAAAATGGATGGTTTGAGTTCAACTTTGAACTCTTGTGCATTTAATCATTCTAGGTTGGAGTCAATGTTTTCAAAGAAACAAACTCCACATGTTCATGCACATCATACCCATCATTTTGCTCATGTTGCACAACATGATCACACTCCTACACATAAGCATACTAAGGTGTACGTATGTACACATTGTGGCCGCAAAGGCCATTTAGCAAAGTTTTGTTATGATAATATTAATTCTCTAAATTTGCTAATTATAAAAGATTTTGGGTTCCTTACAAGTCTAACCCAAAGGACCCAAGAAAATATGGGTACCAAAACTCCCACCTTTTGCTTTTGATGTAGGTGAGGGCTCTCACAAAACGTGAGAGAATTGGTGCCTTGGTAGTGGATGCAATGGACTTGATGGACAAACATTTGGATGCATCGCTATCAAGGAGCTTGGTGGGACAACCACCATGATTGGAGCTTTAGAGTTGGTAACACTCTCTAAACTCCTATTTTTTTATGTTCATGCTTGTTCATTCATATTATTTTGAGCATGTTCATATTTTATGTATTTTTGTGCTTCATGTGGTATGAACTAGTTTAAATGTAGATTTTATCAAAACTTGCGTTTATTCATATACAAATAGTGAATTACAATTGACTCACATATGATTGAACTTCATGCTCATTTGTATCCATTATATGCATATGTATAATCTAGTTTTGATGATTCTTGTTTATACATGTTTTACCTATTTTTATGCTTTACATCATGTATATGTATTTTTAATTCAAATCTAATAAATATACATGTATACCCGTGAGTCTCTTGCCTTCATGCAAACATCTTTAATAGACTCTTTTAGATTTGGGATATGTATGTGTATTGTTAGAATTGGATTAATCATACATATATCATGAAGATTAGTGTTTTTGATGAAAATGATTTTTCGTGCTTTTGTTAAAAATGTGTTTTATGATCTTTTTGAGCTTCATTGACTATTTTCATAAAAATGCTATTTACATGATCGTTTAACACTCACACTTTTGTTAAAAATTATTTTGAGCTTTATAGATCATGAGTGATTAAATTTTTGTGTATCTAGTTATGTTTATGAAAAACATAAGATTTGACATATTTGAAGGATCTTTAACTAGTTTTTCAAAAATATTTATACTAGTTATTTGTTCTTCAAATAATTTTTTTTGGGATTTACACATGATTCTATTTTTCTCAAAATTTGATGCTTCATGTATTGAATATTAGTTTATATGTTCATTTTATCAACACTAGGATTTATACTTATACATATCGTGGGCCACAAATAAATCTATTTATATTTGTGCTTGAATGCTTATTTGAACCCATGAAATGTGCTTGTATTGCTTGGTTTGATGATACATACATTTTTAAACTTGTATTCTCACTTTTTGGATTTGATTTATGATCATCTGTTTTTCATTTCATGTATATGTGTATTTTGCCAAACTTTAAGATATACATGTATACCTCTTGAGTCATTTGCCTTTAATGCAAATCTATTTATATGAACTCAATTGTGTTTAAGAGATATGTATGTATACTTATTGTGTTGTCAAAACATACATATATCTTGAAATATATATTTTTTAATAAAAAAAATTTGTGATGATTTTCATGTTTTCTCACTTAAAGAAATATTGAGCTTTATTGACATTTTCATGATACCATGTTCCACATAACACTAGTGCACTCACCTCTTTTGAAAATTTTATGGACTTCATGGATATTAGAGTGTTTTTAGTACCATGTGATTTACTTGTGTTTCATGAAAAACATTTTGCTTTATTCCTTACTTGAAGGATTCATCACTAGTTTTAAAACATTTTTCTAGTGCAAATTCTTCATTTGGTAGAGTTTTTCAAACTAAGCTTATTTTCAAATCTATTTTTGAAAACCCCTACCATCAATGGGAGGATGGATGGGCGATTATGCCTTGTATGCTTCATTGAAAATCTTCTATCTTGAGCATATGAAGAGTGGTAGGTTATGAGTTATACACTTGATCTTATTGTTATGTCTATTGGTATCATTGAATCGTTTCAATTGGTATCAATATGAACTTATTTTGTATATACTCATATTTTGTTTCTTATATATATGTATGTTTCAATTTCACTTGGTATACTCATTTCTCATACATTATATGATTTCCATGTGCTTAACTCACAATTGGCTCACATTTTTAAAAGCACAAAGTTTATGATGAAAAATAAAATTTTTTTTTACTATTGATATCAAAATAAAAAAAATATATGTTGATATTTCAAAATGTGTTTTACTAAGTAAGTTCAAAATTTTTAAGAAAAATTCAAAATGTTTGATTTGTATTTCCTATATGCAAGGAGAGCTTAACATCTCTCTTACATATGGATTCATGTTGAGTATATTATAAATTGAGGAGCTTGACAACTCTTCTTTATATGATATACGTGTGTAGGGGGAGCTTCACATCTCCTCTTATGCATTACATAATATGTGTTATGTAAGTTAGGGCTTGTCATCCTTCTTCATGTAATGCATATGTGTAGGGAAGCTAACTTAGCTTCTTCCTCTTCATGAATGTATATCGCATATAAATCTTTATTGATATGCTTGATTTAACCCCTTCTAGATCTTTTTGTTTTTGACAAAAAGGGGGAGAAAAATTTGTTTTGTTTTGACTTTACTTTGAACCCTTTGTTGATGATTGACAAAAAGGGGGAGAAGTATTTGAGTATATATATGCATGTTTTCATTGCTTAAGGGGGAGTAGTATTTGTCTTCCTTGTTATTTATGCATATATGGTTTGTATTGCAAATAGGAGAAAAAGATTTTGATTTATGCTTGTTGCATGTTTTATCTCCATACTTGCATACATATTCATGTGCCTCATTGCCATATCTATTATTTTGGGTTATGCATGAGTTAAGGGGGAGCTTCCTTGAAGCTTTACTTTAATCCATGCATATATAACTCCATGAGTTTTGTCATCATCAAAAAGGGGGAGATTGTTGGCCCAAAGGCCTATCACCCTAGTTTTGATGATGATCAACTCATGAAGTTATATTTACTAATGATCTTGTGTTTAATTAGTGACAGATTCATTATCAAGATCTTAGTAGGTGCATAGCTCAACAAAGAATAAAATGTCAAGATTTGGAGCTAGCATGGTGTGATCCAAGGAGCTTTGGATCAAGCTTGGACCAAGTCAAGAAGATGAGAAGACTTCAAGTGAAGACTTCAAGAAGATGAAGACTTGTGTCTAGGTATAAGATTTTATTTTTGTTTTAGTTAAAAATGTAAAGGATAGATAGTTGGTGGATTGCTCAAGTATACCATGCACACACACTCTTGATTTAGAATTGTTTTCATAAAAGATTTTTTGGTTTACAAAAGATTTTTCATTTATGGAAAAACATAGTTTTGGTTTTTGGTATTCAAAGTTATATGTTTCAACCAAAACCTAATTTAGAGCTTAATGTCAAAAACATAGATATTTCATCTTGATTGTGTAGTGGATCATATCCATACACACTATGCTTTAAAATGAAATCAAATATCTTGTTTTTATATTTTGTGAAGTTATGAAAACCAAGTTTGAAAAATACATGTTTTGATTTTTGATAAAAATTTGCAAGACGCTGAAATGATATGAATATGTTGATATATGTCTTGAAAATTTTTATCACAAGTTTGGTTTTCAATATAGTATGTTAAAACAAGTTTATGGAATTTTAAAAGTGTTAAAAGATTTTAAAATTATTTTTTAAACCAGTTTTTCAGACCTGGAACTGGCTGACAGGCTGGTCCGGTCGACTGAGCGGTCGACCGCACCATGGTCCGGTCGACCCACGGTCGACCGACGTGCACAGACTTGTGCGTGTCTGGCAGCACAGTGGTCCGGTCGACCGGACGGTCGACCGCTGCAGAGAGTTCTGCTCTCTGGATTTCTGGGTCGACCGGGCGGTCGACCGGAGGCTCCAACGGTCGGATTTTCGACCGTTGGCGGTCGACCGGCAGCTCTGACAGACCCCAACGGTCATATTTTTCTGACCTCTATAAAAGGGGGTTTGGTCATTGTTTGGAGCCAAGATTTTAGGAGAGCCTTGAGCTAGTTTTTCCCAGACTTTTAGAAGAGTTTTCTCCACAAAATAGAGAGCAAATATTTCCTATCTAAAGGGAAGTTTTTATAAAGAGTGTTAAAAGAAAGTCTTTGAGTTTTCCTCTACCTTTCACATCCTTGATTTTCTCACACCACACTTGAGCGTCCATTGATTATACATCCTATAGGTGTGTTGTAGTGAGAGTGCTTTAGGTGATCAAAGTGTTGTGATCACCAAAGATCTTTTCTTTGTTCTTTGAGGAGACGGGCAAGTGTGCTCGTCGTTGTTTTGAGTTCGGGTGCGGACTCGGTTGTAGAGGTGCGGCCTCGGCGAGCCGGTGGGCTTGCGGTGTGTACGGGACTGGAGAGTCCGAGGGCTTGTAGGTGTTGCGGCACCGAGGAGAGATCCGTTGGGATCGTGCATAGTGGAAATCCTTCGTGTGTCGAAGGCGGGGATGTAGAGCAAGTGTGCTCGAACCTCGAAACAAACCCTTTGTGTTTGCGATTGCTCTCTCTCTCTCTCTCTCTCTCTCTCTCTTTGTCTCTTGTTTATATCTTGCATTCAATTATTGTCTATCTTTATATGCTTGATATATTCCTTGTGCTTAATTAATATACTTGCGTGGGATTGTTGCTAACACTTGTATTCAACCAAGAGAGCCAACGCGGCACCTCAACCCATTCAAGGGGAATCTAGAGGAGTTTGTCCAGAGCCCTTCACGGGGAATTCGGCAACACTCTTTGGTTATACGTGGTGTTTAGAGTAAAAGATTTAATTAGGTCATAATTGTTTTTAGCTTCCGCATTATTTGCATCATTCATCATTAAGTGACCATTAGATTAGCCATCACCTATTCACCCCCCTCTAGGTGAACCTACAACCAGCACATCTACTACTTCTGTTCTCAGACCGGTAATGTTATAGACAATGATGCTATCATGGCTAGACTGTTCATTGGCACCTTGAAGGGGGTAGCATTCGACTGGTTCTGAAGCCTTCTTCCGGGCTCTATTAATTCTTGAATCGACCTAGAAACTCATTTCTTTCTCATTTCTATGAGGATGATACCAAGGTGACTATGGACAAACTCCTCTCTACCGTACAGAAAAAGAGCGAATCAATCCGCAACTACATTGAGCGGTTCAGAAACTTGTCTCTGATGTGCCCAGCAGGGATGCCATTACCCATGCTCTTACAGACGTGCAGGCATTACTTCCTCGACCAAGTGGAGATTCGTGGGAGCTGTCAAAGCCCATACCTAAAAAGAACTGGTCGAACAAGCTGAAATAGCCGAAAAGTCGGCTAAGAAGTTCGAGCCGTCCACCCCTAAAGGCAAATGGGGTACGAATAATGGACGCAGAGACATGACACAGTCTTCTCAAGCCAAAGAAAAAGAGACTATGTCCGTTGAATTGTCAGGGGATGTTCAGTCGAAGGCCAAGAAGAGCGGCTTCAATTATTAGGAGTCTAAGTTTCCTCCGAAACAGTACTCCTTCAAAGACGAATAGGTGGCCACAATATTTCATTTACTCCACAAAGTGAACAAATTGAAGTTACCGGATGCTCGGCGTCCTAATGAAGTGGGACGCACGAACGATCCCAACTATTGCCTCTTTCATAGGATGGTTCATCATCCTACTGATAAATGCTTTGTCCTTAAGGCCAAGATTCAAGCTTTGGTTGATGCCGGAGTCCTGACTCTGAAGTCAGAGCAAAAGAAAGTCACTGCAAACATGGTGACTCTCGAGTTCGGCAAAACCTCGAAAGTCACAGTTCTTGACGGGACCTTTCCGATCCCTGCGCCACAACTGGAAGTAAAGCTTCCTTCAGCTAAAACTCAAGAGAATAAGGGTCTTGTTCCCTTGACACTGGAAACAGGGAAAATCGTGTGGATACACCCAGACCTATCCAAGACGAACACTGGGATTCGAAGAAATCCAAGTTGAAGGGCAAATCTTACAATGTTATCTCCATCCTGCCGGATGATGGCAATCTCACATCAGCTTCTCTCAGCGATTCCGAAGGGGAAAAGCACGCTTGCACGACGTAGGCTGATATACCTCACCCGACAGGTACTCGATCCAGAAAATCATACTTAAAACAGTATAAGAAAGCTACTGACGAGACACAACAACAGACGGCGTCAGTACAAATATCCACACCGGCTCTGCTCCTGACGACAGGAAAAGAGAGGCAGAAAGAAATCTGGTTCAACTAAAACTGAATCCGACAAAATCCTTCTTGGGGGTTTCGAGTGTCAAATTCTTTGGATTTATTATTACATCAAAACGAATTCATCTTGACCCAGACAAAGTCAAAACCATTCAGAACATGCATCCACGTAAGAATCTCAAAGAACTTAGAGGCCTACAAGGTAGACTGGCTTATATCAGAAGATTCATCGTAAATCTCTCAGGCCGCTGTCAACCGTTCACCCAACTCATGAAAAAGGGTGTTTCCTTTGTATGAGATCAAGCTTGTCAGGAAGCTTACGAGGATATCAAGAGATATCTCACAAAACCTCCAGTCTTGATAGCTCCCACTCAGGGAAACCGTTCTTGATTTATGTAAAAGCTATGGACCATTCTCTTGGTGCCCTGCTTACTCAAAAAGACGACAATGGTCACGAACAGGCTATTTATTATCTGAGCAGGACTCTGATAGGGGCAGAATCTCGCTATAATCCTATTGAGAAGGAGTGCTTAGCTCTTATCTTTGCCGTTCAGAAGACACGACATTATTTGGTTGGCCAAACCATACATGTCATTTCCAGAGTGAATCCTTACATCTTCTCATTATGAAGCCAGGATCATTGAATTCAAGATTAGCTAAGTGGGTGCTTTTTTTGTCTCAATACGATATGCTCTTTATCCCTCAAAAGACGGTTAAAGGCCAAGCCCTTGCAGAGTTCTTGGCTGCTCATCCGATTCCGGAAAACTCAAAACTTCATGAAGACATTCCAGATGAAGTCTTTGAATCTAATATAACTTCAGAAGACGAAGTATGACAGATGTTCTTTGATGGAGCATCACGAATAGGCCCTAAAGGCAGGATCATTGCCGGCGTGGGATGTGTTTATCTCTCCACAGAATCATGTCCTTCATAGAGCATTTTCTCTGACAGAATCATGCTCCAACAATGTAGCGTAATATAATATTCTACTTATTGGTCTTCAGCTCGCCCACGGAATGGGGGTGCGCTATCTTAAAGCTTACGGCGAACCAAAATTGATTATCAATCAGGTTAAAGGCGAATATGAGGTCCGTCGCGAGGATTTGGTACCTTATTATTACGCAGTCATCGAAATGGCTAATCTGTTTGAGGGCTTTTACATCGCGCACGTATCTCGATCTTAGAATACTAAGGCAGATGCTCTTGCTGCATTAGCAACAATACTAGCCTTGCCAGTCGACACTAAGTATCACCTTACAGTGGTGACTCGACACCTTGTCTGCTCTAAACATATGTTAAGAACCAGAGAGGTCTATAATATCTCGACGGAACTTGAACCGAGAGATTGACGATTTCCTTTCATCGACTATGCTCTACATGGTCTGCTGCAGGATAATCCTAAAGAAGCAGCATCTATTAGATGAAGGTCTCTCCGTTTTTACTATGATCCAACTCTGAAGACACTTTACCGTCGTTCATATGACGGTGTCCTCCTCCGTTGCCTTTCTAATTCAGAGGCGCAGAAAGTGCTTAAAGAAGCACACGACGACATATGCGGAGCTCATCATCCAGGTCTAAAACTTAAAGACAGATTGCATAGGCTTGGATATTATTGGCCAACCATGATAGCTGACGCCATCTAGTATGCATTAAGGTGTAAAGCATGCCAAATTCATGCGGACTTCATACACCAGCCTCTGGAGTTGCTCCACCCAACTGTTACTTCATGGCCATTTGAAGCATGGGGAATCGATGTCGTAGGGCCAATCAGCCCCTCTTCGACAAAAGGACACCGGTTTATCCTGGCGATAACCGATTACTTTTCAAAGTGGGCAGAAACCATACCACTGGTTGAAGTCAAAACTTCCAACGTGGTTAATTTCATCAAACACCATGTCATCCATTGATTCGGTGTCCCTAGGCGGATCATCCACGATAATGGTCCCCAATTTGCAAGCCAGGTATTCTATCGATTCTGTGATAAATACAGAACTCAGAATGTGGCTTCAACTGCTTATAATCCCGCCGCTAATGGCTTGGCGGAAATATTCAACAAAACAATCATTAAGTTACTCAAAAAGTTCGTCTCCTCGAATAAGCGAGATTGGAATGAGAAGCTTAGTGAATGTCTTTAGGCCTACCGAACCACGGTTCGCACCCCGACAGGCAATACACCTTTTTCCCTGGTATACGGGTGTGAAGCAGTCATACTGTTAGAAATTCAGATGCCGTCATTGCGAGTCACTTTAATGACTAAGATCACATCAGAGGACAATGATCGGGTGCGTCTTCAAGAGCTCGAAGCCCTAGATGAGAAGCGGTTACAAGCTCAGCAGCACATTGAGTTTTATCAAGCTCGGATCTTAAAAGCCTTCAACAAAAAGGTCAAACAAAGAGTCTTCCAGAAAGGACATTTGGTTTTAGCTGTCAGACGACCAATGATCATGACGTACAAAATCAAAGGCAAATTTTAGCCCAAATGGGAGAGACCGTTTGTAATAGAAATAGTCTATTCAAACGGAGCATATTGCCTTATGACTTCAGATGGTTATTTACTCATGATGCCGATCAACGACAAGTTTTTAAAGAAGTATTATCCTTGATAAGGATCCTTCTCATGATCAAGTTAACATTACACCTCTGATCAAGACCTTCAAATCCGAGATATGCAGAAGGAGCGCCCCTCTCTTCCTCCAAACGAGATCATACGACTATAAACCAGTATAGAGCCAATCGTACACTAGTTCTCTCAAAGAAGAATCAAGATTACGAATACAGTAACCGAATGATCCAACACCTTTAACGGTTAAGGATAGAGATAAATGTTGGCCTTTAAGCCCAACATAAGTTCTCGACAACTCATCATGCTGAGGGGAATAGCATGGCTAGCCCGACTCAAACGGTAGTTGGTAAAGGCATATCAAACCCGTTGACAACTGAGGATTTACTAAAAATCTTAAGAGACCTGTTCCCATTTGATTCCCTCTCCAAAATCACTTACCAATTCTCATCCATAGAATGGTAAGACCACATATAAAGAACGACCGATCCACTCGAGTTACTGCTATGTTCAAACACGTCTAGCATCCATTTCGCTGTTAAGTTAACATTAAATCAATGACAGTGATTTCCTCGATTTTCTCAATGAAAACAAGATTTTTCCATCCATTTCGCTGTTAAGTTAACATTAAACCTATAACAGTGATCTCCTCGATTTTCTCAGTAAAAACGAGATCTTTCCATGCTATGTTTAACACTATACCTCTGGCATCCATTTCGCTGTTAAGTTAACATTAAACCTATGACACTGATCTCCTCGATTTTCGCTGAAAACGAGACCTTTCCATGCTATGTTTAACACTACACCTCTGACATCCATTTCGCTGTTAAGTTAACATTAAACCTATGACAGTGATCTCCTCGATTTTTGCAATGAAAATGAGATCTTTTCATGCTATGTTCAACACTATATCTCTGGCATGCATATCTTTTTGTCAAGTAACATTACACCTCAGACAAATTGCTTTCCAAATTCTTACGAAGTTCTTTTTGTCACGTTAACATTACACCTCTGACATATGATCTTCTATAGAATTCATTTCCTAGCTCCCCAGCAAGTTTCTGAGTCCCACTCAATTTTTAGTGGACTTCTCTGGTTGTCACGTTAATAATATACCTTTGATAATTTCTTCCAAATCCCATCCAAATTTTGAGCTTGGTCGCTTCTCAATCGGTTATGTCATTGCGACCTCTGAACCGACAGAAAGCCAAGTCTCATCTTTCAGTCCGGCAAGGACTATCTCTTTGTCATCATGTCCAGTTCGTCACATCTGAATGACAAATTTTGAGCTTGGTGGCTTCTTATGTCATTGCGATCTCTGAACCGGAAGATAGCCAAGTCTCATCTTTCAGTCCGGCAAGGACTATTTCTTTGTCATTATATGATAAAATTTTGAGTCTGGTGGCTTCTCAATCGGTTATGTCATCGCAACCTCTGAACCGGCAAATAGCCAAGTCTCATCTTTCAGTCCGACAAAGACTATTTCTTTGTCATTATATGACAAATTTTGAGCTTGGTGGCTTCTCAATCGGTTATGTCATTGCGACATCTGAACAGGCAGATAGCCAAGTCTCATCTTTCAGTCCGGCAAGGACTATCTCTTTGTCATCATGTCCAGCTCGTCACCTCTGAATGACAAATTTTGAGCTTGGTGGCTTCTCCATCGGTTATGTATTGCGACCTCTGAACCGGCAGATAGCCAAGTCTCATCTTTCAGTCTGACAAGAACTATTTCTTTGTCATCATATGATAAAATTTTGAGCTTGATGGTTCTCAATCGGTTATATCATTGCGACCTCTAAACCGACAGATAGCCAAGTCTCATCTTTCAGTCCAACAAGGACTATTTCTTTGTCATTATATGACATAATTTTGAGCTTTGTGGCTTCTCAATCGGTTACGTCATTGCGACCTCTGAACCAGCAGATAGCCAAGTCTCATCTTTCAGTCCGATAAGGACTATTTCTTTGTCATTATATGATAAATTTTGGGCTTGGTGGCTTCTCAATTGGTTACGTCATTGCGACCTCTGAACCGGCAGATAGCCAAGTCTCATCTTTTAGTCCAGTAAGGACTATTTTCGCAAATGTGTGATTAATTCTCTCAGCTTATCACTGCTGATTAGATTAGTCATATCATTATTCTGTTTCCTTCTAAGGGCTGCAATATAACTTGAAAGCGAGAATTCAGAAGATAAAACAAGTTGGAAATGCGACAGGGGAGTCAAATAAAATCACTTTTTATTGATTTCAAAAGAGGGATACATGAATGCACAGATTACAAGCTACAACAGTGCTTCATAGGACTTGATCTGTTCTTCAAGAGTGGCCAGCCTAGTCTTCCTCTCTTCAGCAGCCCTGATAAGCGCCTGTGACCTCAACTCGGCCTTATTAAAGCTCACTGTCTGGGCCAAGTGAGCTTCAATTTCAACCAAGGTTGCCCTCTGTGCTAGCTCCTGCCGCAAGACTTTGTCATTCTGGGCCTTAAGCTGCTCAAGCCGGGCAGTCTCTTCAAGACGCACTGGTTTAACTTTGGACAAAAGGAGATTAGCCTTCCTGATCATTTCCTTGGCCTTTTCAATTTTATCCTCAGCGTTAAGAAAAGCACTGCTAGAAGCGTCCATGGCATCCCCGAGCTCTACTTTCCTTATCTCCAAGGATTTCAAATCAGAAGAAATTACCTTAGCAGCTTCTTGAGCGGCGAGATGAGCTTCATGCATTTGGGCAACAAGATGCGCAAGCTATTCGTTAACTAAAAACTCCAGATCTGAATGGCTAATACGGCGCCATTCGTCCACATCCCTCTCGAGTCTGTCCACAAGAAGCTCCAATGTGGCGGCCTGGTCATCCCCTCCAAAGTCTCGGATACTGTCAATGCTTCAGGAGAGGACCACCTTTAAAGCAGAAAATGAGGTAGTCGAGCCCTTCAAGACCAAAGCAATGGATCGTTTCAAGCTCTTATAAAAGCTATCGACTAACTCAGCCACGAATTCGTTCTCGGCCTCAATTACTCCAGACAGATGAGCAGCCCCTGAAGATAGAGCTTCCACTGCCTTCACTGGCGTAACTATGGAGGAATGATAGAAGCACTCTCTGCAACAACATGAGGAGTCGTCGGTGATCTCGGAGGAATCCTCATTGAAACCAGTACACTAGCACAGCCGAAGTAGGGCTAATGACGATTTTCAGGAGAGCTGGCTCAACCACCAATGTTAGAGAAGTAGGACTGGTAATCACCTTCAGCTCTACGCTTGGCAAGATAGGCCACACTAGCGAAACCGATGGCATCTCACTCACCGATATAGTGGGAAGTGAGGTTGGTTCCATGACTACCGTTCTCTCAATTTCATCTCCTCTGGCTGGTTCGGGCTGATAGAAAGGCAGGCCGTGATACAAGGCATCTAACTCAGTAGCATCTGTCATGATCGAAGTACTTGCTTCACTTCTCATTCCCTCAGAAAGATTGGCTGGCTCCCTTGAGGTCGATGCACCCAGAGGCGGAACACCTATAGCAAGGTTCTGTTTAAGCAAGGTATGATCAAATCAGGGAAGAATTACTCACAAAAGGTCAAATCACTACTAAAAGATGGTATCATCTCGATTGCCTTGACCGCAGTCTCTCCCTGAAGTCCTTCAACAACGACTTCAGTCCTCTCAGGCTCCATTGGAAAATCTTTGGCAGAGTCGACATGAATGGCTGGCCCGCCTTCGCTCGCCGAACCTCGGTCGTCCACCCAAAAGAGCTGGAGGCCATAGGGCTTCCTTTTGAAGTCCTAGCACCTGAAGGACCTACATCGGCTGCATCACCTCCAGACTCTTCTGAGACGGCGAAATAGCCAGCCTCATCGCCTTTCTATAAGTGAACAGGCGATCATAATACTCCCCCTGTTCTCCGGCAGCCTCAGCTCTCGGGCTTCTCACCGCCTCAGTTCCTGAATCATAAAGTAAACAATGAGCTGTCTGGAATATATAAGACTATATTATAAGAACGGAGTTGATCATACCCGGGTCCAGAGCAGCTTTACCAGTAGTCTGCCTAGGAGCCGACAACTAATGACTAATAGAGCAGGAGGAGGAGGCACTGCAGATGATTCACCCTCTGCAATAACCGTAGGAGCGTAGTGACGAGACTTCTTCACTACTCTCTTCCTATGAGATCCACCTTCCCGCTTTCGCTTGAAGTGGACATCAGGATCTTCTCCTCTACTTCTTCCACATCAACATGTTCCATGGGGGCCGTGCCTACCCTATCAGAAGCAGCTGCTGGAGCCTCAGCACCTGTATCCGCTTCAAAGCGAGGACTTCCTGCATCCGAGGCTTCGCTATCATCAACGGCAATGAATTCCCGAGGCCTGGAACGCAGACCCTCTTATCCTCGCTCTTCTCAGTGACCTTCCGCTTCAGTCGCTAAGAGATAAACTTCACACCAAAGGAATTAATAGAAAATTTAGTAGGTGTGAAGTTCGAGGTTCTATACCACTGGCAGAATCCCAGGGTCGTCAGAAGGTTAGGAGTCCTTAGCGGCATGCACAGTCGCGCCTTAGTATAGCCAACAATGAAGAACCGCCAGGCACGAGCTCCATCGATGAGGCTCTCCATAAAGGCCAGACTGCTGTTTGGATTGCCTACATACAGTTGGTCATATCCAAACTGACGGACAAACTGACTCGGAACATAGGGCTCCAAGTAATAGGTGTCCCCGCTTCTATACAACAAGTGGGATGGCCGGATACCAACCAGCCATTCGAAGACTCCCCGACTCAATGACGTATGCCTTTCCCCTACATCCTTGAATTCTTCACCATAGCCTACATCACGAATGTAGGAAAAGTACCGAAAAAGGCTGTAGACATCATGACGGCATAGCAGTTTGCAAACCGCAGCCACATAAGTCCGTGACCACGAACACCCCTTGAATCGACGGAGAAGCGCCATTCGAACACCTTCTGGGGGCTCCTCACCAGGTTGGATAATGGAGGAGCAGTGAAGGGCGAACCATGCCATCAAATAAGTATAGGGCAAACCAATTCTGGGGTTTGACCCGTCGCGAGGCAAGATAGTCCCCTTTCCCGCTTCGTTGTTGGTGGCCTATAGAAAGCCTCCGTCAATGCACGAAGGCCTCTTTGAATACAGCATACCATGGCTAGAAGAAGTCCAAGAGAACGACCATGGACTAGACGAACAGCAGGCAATAAGACAGTCGGATGAATGACATCACTAGACGAAGATGACACCACACATCTTTTCAACCAAATCGTTAAAAAGCCAGCCAAAAGTGCCTTCCGGGACGTCGGCTGACGAGCCTGGTGGTGGAAACTCTGAAGAATATAACCTTTCTCGTAGGTCCGTCGTCTTCTTCCAAAATCAAATTCCCTTAGGAGTGCTCTTGCATCCGGCAAAAGATGTCTTCATCTGTAACTCCACAATGAGCTGCTTCAGGAGTACCTTTCAGGTCGGGGAACAAATAATTTCCCCAGCTCTTCAAACTGCATGAAGCTCCCTTTTGGCTCCCATGCATGCTGGAACAAATATAAAGGTGGCACATCAACTCCCGGTAAGTCTCAAACAAGGCGGGCTCCTGCTTCTCCAGAAGTGCCCAATTCCGCCTCGCACGGGAAATATTCTTCATATGAGAGAGACCCCAAAGGCAGAGTAGAGACTTCCCACATCTCGTACAGAGCCATGCCCAATTCGTATATAGGGGTGAAGAAGGTCCCTGTAGCCAGGCAGTACAACTCAAAGATGGCGTAGAAGTTCGCTACGCTCATTTGAATGCCATAACAGGTCACCCTAACGACCTCGTAGAGTCCCAGCCTCTCCAGATCCTCTTCAAAATGGGCAAGGACATATAAAGTCAAATCCCTCCACCATGTCTTGGAGGATGAATCCACCCAGGGGTCCTGAAATCAGTGGCCGGATAATTGCCACAAACCTTAAAAAACTGATTTCCAAAAGTCTGAGCCACCGCAGGATTTTCTCCCACCGGGATATCCGGAAGTACGTTCCCAGAGTGGAGACCCAACATACAACGAGGACGACCCGCCTTCGTATAACCAGGGGACGGAGTTATCAACTTCCCTATGTGAACGGAATCAGTAATCCGCGTCATTTGCCACTGCATCTTCCGAGCCCTCGTCACACATTGAAAGAAGGATAAGGGACAATGCTGCTTGCTAGAGGGAGATAGTACTTCTCATTGTCTAATTTGAAAATCACTGCCCCTCTCCGGCTAGCAGCTGGTGATCATTGTCTGGTGTTGCATCTCCAACATGAAGCCGGGCTTCCGATAGATTCTTCGGTCGGAATCTTCAAGGGGAGCAGTGGTTAAGATGCTCCTCATGGTGCACTGATCCCCAGCATGAATAAGTGCATTCCGAGCAGGAGCGCTTCGTTCGCTGAATAGTGAAGCCTGCCCTTGAAACTGCAGGCTGACATTACCGTCCAGCCCCCTGGCTGTGCCAAAGAGACTGTTCAGAGGACCAGGAGTATAGTGCACTGCAAAAACAAGAAGAAACTATGATTAGTTCATCGGCAGAAGAAGAGCTAAAATAAGAATGTAATTTTTGTTATGGCATAACTTCGCTCTCCGAGCGAAGCTGGCCTAACAATAGCTTCGCCCCGAAGCTTGCTTCGCAGCTGCAGCTTAACTCTGCACTCCACATGAAGGCAGGATGCAGAAAAAATATCTAAGTAGTAGCTTCGCTCTGGAAGCTCGACCTCGTACAACAGAACGCGACAAAGACCCAAGAGCTAACTTCGCCAGAAGAATACCGCTGCTTAAAAAAAAACTATTTCAAGGGCATAAGGTCCTGTTCCAACCGCGCTTCTAAGGCTAACTTTGCATCCTATCATCCAACAGGATGTGAACCGCCTAAGGGATAGCTTCGCATAAAAGTTTGAAGAAGAGATCCTTTGGGTCTTAGATTCCCAGTCAAGAAACCAAAGAAAATTCTAGAACCAGGCGAGAAGGAATTCCCCAACGGAGAACTCCCTGAGATCACTGGATCAGAATGGATCGTTCTAGATTCATTATGAGATAGCTGAAAGACTGGCTTCAAGAAGAGATGAAAATCTCTGAACAAAAGGGAAAGATCCCTACCCGCGATAGGTCGTTCGATGACCGGAGGAGGAGATGGACCCTCCGTCGTAGAGGTTGCTACCTCTTTTCCTGCTCGTCTTTTGGGAACCATTAGAGAACTGAAGAAGTTCTTGAAATTTCAAACGTAGGAGAAATAAGAAGAAGAGATTTACAGTTCTCTGAAAATTCAAAGAGAAGTGGTGCCTCCTCTTTCAGCCCGATCAGGCTTTTATAGGCTGATGATTGCCTAAATGTCGCCTCCTCGAAAGGAGCGCAGGTAGTCGTTTCAAATTAATTTGAAACGGCGCCTAAAGCATCTTCCCAAGAAGCGTTACTTCAGCCCCGCTAAGGGTTAACTCCGCCGTGAGTCCAGTGTCGACTTAGCACGATGCTTGAATAACTTCGTTGAGAAACGTGCCTTAACTCCGCTAAAAGCACATTTCTAACTTCGCGGAAATTTCGTGCTAGCTTCGCCAGAAACTGGCTCCTGACTTATTTGGAAATCTGTCTCAGCTTCGCCGAAAGCTTAGCTCGGCTAAGAGTTCTCATTTCCTCCTAGGGAAAAGACTTGCCTAAGTTGGTCCACTTCAGGTGTTCTCAAGTCAAAAAGGAGAAAAACAAAGCAGATAAGCAGAAAATAAATTTTTATTGATTTAAAAGGGAAGATACTTGATACTACTACATCAAGGTTGTCTTTCATGCAACAAAATCATTGCTCCAAAAGTACACAAGTTGTCCTATCTACTTCCAAGGTGATAAGCTAAACCAACTCGACACGAAAGGCCTTCCTCCTGCACAAGGCTGTAATCCTTTGCATAATGGCAGATTTTGTCATCAAGAAACCGGATCTTCTTTGATGAAAATTGGCAAAGGACCGGTTGCCACCAGAAAACCGGATCTTCTTTGATGAAAATTGGCAAAGGAAGGATCCGAGACCTTACAGGCGACGTCCGCTTGCCCGAAGTGGATTATCTCGGATAAGCGACTACCAACCCCATCTCGAAGTGGATCATCTCAGATAGGCGACTGTCAACCTCTTTTGGGAACACGCATCAGCTGCCCCAGTTTGTTCCTCCTGCTTATGGTTAAAGTTTCAACTCGAAAATCAAGAGGCAGGTCTCTGGTCTCTTTCATCAAGATGAAAGACTGGCAAGCACAGTTCACTGTAATGCAAACTGGAAACAAAAGTTAGCAGTAAATCAAAGAAAAAGCTGCAAAAGTGAAATGCTAAGGCAAATTCTTTAGGGCGAAGCAATTATATCTGATTCAGTTGCAATTTAAGGATTAATTTCAGTTAAGCAGAGGATAGCCTCGCTTGCGCAGTGATGATGGGCTAGCTCAGCATAAGCCAAGTCTTGGCTCCGCCTAAAGCAGTTAGGCTGGAGAAGCATCAAAAAAAAAAAAAAAGAAAGCTAAGTCCTAGC
Source organism: Agave tequilana (assembly GCA_038442645.1). Classification (NCBI taxonomy): domain Eukaryota; kingdom Viridiplantae; phylum Streptophyta; class Magnoliopsida; order Asparagales; family Asparagaceae; genus Agave; species Agave tequilana. The sequence goes on from JAVJIF010010060.1 coordinate 119,999, forward strand.
CTCGCCTATATGGCTAAGTCAGACTGATCCAGAGGGACGCAGTCTTGACCCCACCTATATGGCAAGACTGACTCAACCTTGAAGAGACTAAGTTCCAATTCTTGCCTATGTGGTGAACTTAACAGGCAAGCATGGAATGATCTTTCTTTGATCAAGTGAAAATGATAGCTTCGCCTGGAAGCTGGAAAATAGGGCTGAAGCCTTGCTCTGCAAATCAGTTAGATACAAAATGAAGAACAAGGGAAATCAATCCCTAAGGCAGCTTATAAAGCTAAATTAAGGGAAAAAACTCTCTAAAGTCACTAGTCCATTGGTGAAGTCTCTGGATGACCGAGACTCACCAGTTCTTGGCCGGTTAATGACCAGAGTGGGCACCCCCATTATTTCAGAGATCTGAGTACCCTTCTCTGAACAATCAGGAGATGTCATGAATAGACTGTTTCCTTGAAGAGGACGTCAAGTGTCCTATTTATAGGCCTCATGGCCTGATCGCACCACCACTGCGTCAAGCTTGAAAGCGCGATCGAATTTAAGGCATTCAAGTACTGAGCCTTGAGAAAGGGAATAGTCTCCCTAAAAAATGCGCACAGAAGCAATGATTTTCCTCATTAATGCAAGAGAGATTATTCTAACCTCGAAAAAGAAGCAACCCTTCTCGAAATTAGTCAAAAGGCAGTTGGCCTCGGGAAAGGAACGACGTTCCAAAACCAATTTGAAGCGAATCTACTCCGGGAGGCCCAGACGTGAAGCTACCCAGACGCGAAGCTACCCAGAATCGCGAAGCTACACGATTCCTCGGCGAACTTATTCTAATCCCAAAGCAGGATTGAAAGCGAAGCTGAACTCAACCACTATGGCGACGTTCGTACTTCACATACCATCAATCAAAGCAATTCAAAGTATTTCGAAGTCTGAACCATTCCATTGCAGGCTTTCGAAAACTTTGAAGGGGGTCTTATTGACACTTTAAAAAAAACAAGATTCCTGACTGGCCTGAACAATGTCTAACTTATTGACATTTACAAAAGACAAGTGACAGACAAGCTGACGATCAGTTTTTACCCATCTCCGAGGAACAAACCAGCGACTTAGACTCTACTGATCCAGTGAAGCAGATAGTGAGCCCAGATTGTCTTTGAAGAGACCTAAGCAGGTCTAAGATGCTAGGTTAGCTCAACACTTAGCATCACATGAGCCCGAGGGGATAGTCTCACCTGAGAGGCTAAGTTTGTCCAACTTCGCCTTGAAGCTGTTCAAAGCTCTATCAGTGAGCTAACTTACAGCTCCGTCTGAAGTGCTCAGTTAACTCGCAGAGAGTTAGTTTCGCTCGAAGCCACACACAACCACGCAGAAGGATGGTCGGTAGCTTCGCCACAGATGTTTATCCAGCTCCGCTGAAGAGCTTTCTTCTGACTTCGCCAGATGCTCCTTCAGCTCCGCTGTGAGCTCGGCGCGGCAGCTCCGCTGCGGGTCTTTTATGATCACCTTTGATCAATTAAATCTCCAGATGAGATCAAATCTATTCAAGATCAAATCTAATCGAGATCAAATCTGAGATCAAATTTGGCAGTTATTTACCATAATCTCTTGACTCTCCTAAAACAAGTAAGAGGATCAAGGGTGATTTTTCAGTTATTTAGAAAGAATCAAAATAGATCAGGAGATCGACCTACCTGCTATTCCTAGCTTCACAGAAGCTGATTCTAGCATCGCAGTAAGGCTACTTTCCAGATTTAAACAGACTGACTCAATCTGTTTCCAGATTTTCAAGGGACAATTATACCCCTACTCTCCCTATAAATAGCCCACCAGAGGCACGCACAGAAAGACGGCTAAACAGAGATCTATTCTCTTACTTCCAAGAACTCAGAGAACTACTTTTCTAATTAGAGTGCAGATACCCTAAGATCTTCCTCTCAAGGAATCTCCGGAACCAGGCGAGAAGGAATTCTCAAGTGGAGGCAGTTTGAGAAATAACAAGAGGGTTTTACCAACCTTATGTTCTCCGATTCTCCGAACCAGGCGAGAAGGGAATCCCATCGATCGCATCGTCAAAGGGACAAAGTGGTCGCGCGCTGACCAGACTCCTATCGGCACACTTCTCCAGAATCTCAGAGGAGATCTACTTGTAATCTTTTGTGTTACTTGTAATTTAGCTCCTCGACCCTTTTATTTTTTGTAAGTTTTCCTCTTTGCAAAAATCAATGGAAAACAGACAGCATGTCGTGGATGATTATTTTTCTAGGTTAAATGTAATAACGGTGACTAAGAACTGATACTATAGTCGTAGTTTACGTATTATTTTTTATATTTGTTCTTCACTGTGACTGTTGTCTCAGCCGGCTATAAACTATTATTATTTTTTTTACATATTTCATGTGATCAAGGACTGCGACTATGGTCGCAGTGCTTACGACAACATTTTGTGGATGATTTTTTTTGCTAGGTTAAATATAGTAACGGTGATTAAGGACTGATACTATAGTCGCAGTTTACGGATGATTTATATATTTGTTCTTCACTGTGATTGTTGTCTCAGTTGCCTATAAACTATGAAATTTTTTTTACATATTGCATGCGAATAAGGACTGCGACTATGATCGCAGTGTTGAAGGACAGCAGTCACAGTTTTATAATTTGTGATATACAGTGAAATATACTGATTTGAGAGGATTGCTATTATGTTCGCAGTATCATCTGTTATATAGTTTAATTTTGGACTGCGACCATGGTCGCTGTTATTAACTTTATTGAATGCAAACAGATTAAACTATTTATAACTGGACAGCGACCGTGGTCGCAGTTTCATATGTAATTATTATCTGAGTACTGTGACCATTATCGCAGATAAGATGCAGAAATAATAACTATACGACATACTTTATATGTATTTTAAAAAGATGAAAGATTATTTTACAGATAGAAGTAAATTTTATTTATAACATAATATGGTCAGAAATAGACCTTATAGAAAAAGTGCATTAAAAGCTCTTAAAAGAAGACAAAATAACGTTAAATATCAGGAAATCCTAATCTTCGTCGTCATCACCATCATAAGCAGATTCATCGTCTTCATTCTCCTCGTCTTCCTATTCATCACTTATTGACTCATCTTCTCCCTCGTCGTCTGGCTCGTAGTACTCCTCAGTTTCTTTCTCTTTTTGATGGTACTTTGGTTCATCGATAAACTCTCAGAATGGATCGTCTTTATCAAGCTCTTCTTCCGATCCGTGTCGAGAAAAACCTGTAAAAGATATGCTCAAAGAAAGCGAGCCTCCAGCATCAGAGGACATGTTTTCATCAAGCATATCTCTGTAAAGTGGCAGAGGAATAAGTTCATGATCCTCATGAAGAGGAGGATCAGATAAAATATTATTTGATGTAGTAAAACAGTCAAAAGGAGTGAAGTCTAGATTGCTATCAGATTTACTAGAATACCCTGAAGAAAGAAGACCGGTGGGAGAATGATTGAAGTTGAAATCTGAGTGTTCAGAGGAAAAAGATGGGGAAGGCATTGTTTTCTGAAAGTTTTAAAATCAAATTGAAAACGAAGAGCACAAATATCGTTTTTAGATATGAGATAATATGTTAATTACAAGCACTATAAAAAGGTCAATAATGTGAAACAACATGAATAGTAATAATAATTGTTATAGGTGACGGTTGAGTATTCGAAGAAGTGGTAAAAAAAACTAAATATTTAATTGAAGCAGTTATGGCGAGAGAATCCAAAGAGTTCCTTTTTTTCCACAAGTTTATTATGTGAACTACAATTAACTTTTTATAAAATGTTTTTTATATATATTTAGATTACGTATGGTGCACATCTTTCCTTTATCAAGATTAATATTAGTGCATCTCTTTTTTCGAGACTGCTGCTGTATCACGGTAGATAGAATATTAATTACTTTAATTAATTCAGAGTAATGAATATAGTATTTTATAAGATGTGATATACGCGACTGATCTCACAGTCGCAGGACTAATCTACATTGAAAAATGATGAAAATTCTATTACATAAGGCATGCGAAAAAAGACAGCGACTGTGGTCGTAGTGCTGAACGATAACATGTTTCGTCTGTTATTTCTATGCGAATAAGGAATGTGACTAAAGTCACAGTCGTGATATAAAATTGTAAATTATATATATTAAGTCTGCGACCATGGTCGCAGTGATCAAAAATTTTGTACTATGACAGCGACTATGATCGCAGTCTTTGAAAACGATCAAAATTCTGTTACATAAGGCATGCGAAAAAACACAGCGACTGTGGTCGCAGCGCTGAACGATAGCATGTTTCGTCTGTTATTTCTATGCGAATAAGGAATGCGACTAGGGTCACAGTCATGATATAAAATTGAAAGTTATATATACTAAGTCTGCGACCATAGTCGCAGTGATCGAAAATTTTGTACTATGACTGCGACTATGATCGAAGTCTTTGAAAATGATCAGAATTCTGTTATATAAGGCATGCGAAAAAAGACAGCGACTGTGGTTGCAGTGCTGAACGATAGCATGTTTTGTCTGTTATTTCTATGCGAATAAGGAATGCGACTAGGGTCACAGTCGTGATTTAAAATTGAAAATTATATATATTAAGTCTGCGACCATGGTCGCAGTGATCAAAAATTTTGTACTATGACTACGACTATGATCGCAGTCTTTGAAAATGATCAAAATTCTGTTACATAAGGCATGCGAAAAAAGACAGCGACTGTGGTCGCAGTGCTGAACGATAGCAGGTTTCGTCTGTTATTTTTATGCGTATAAGGAATGCGACTAGGGACACAGTTGTGATATAAAATTGAAAGTTATATATATTAAGTTTGCGACCATGGTCGCAGTGACCGAAAATTTTGTACAATGACTGCGACTATCATCGCAGTCTTTGTAAACGATCAAATTCTGTTACATAAGGCATGCGAAAAAAGACAGCGACTGTGGTCGCAGTGCTGAACGATAGTATGTTTTGTCTGTTATTTCTATGCGAATAAGGATGCGACTAGGATCACAGTCGTGATATAAAATTGAAAGTTATATATATTAAGTCTGCGACCATGGTCGCAGTGACTGAAAATTTTGTACTATGATTGCAACTATGATCGCAGTCTTTGAAAACGATCAAAATTTTTTTATATAAGGCATGCGAAAAAAGACAGCGACTGTGGTCGCAGTGCTGAACGATAGCATGTTTTGTCTATTATTTTTATGCGAATAAGGAATGCGACTAGGGTCACAGTCGTGAAATAAAATTGAAAGTTATATATATTAATCTACGACCATAGTCGCAATGACCGAAAATTTTGTACTATGACTGCGACTATAATCGCAATATTTGAAAACGATCAAAATTCTGTTACATAAGGCATGCGAAAAAAACAGCGACTGTGGTCACAGTACTGAACGATAGCATGTTTCGTCTGTTATTTCTATACGAATAAGGAATGCGACTAGGGTCGTAGTCGTGATATAAAATTGAAAGTTATATATATTTTTGATTATAGGTTTGAATGTATGTGTATTGCGGTCGCAGTCATGATATAAAATTGAAAGTTATATATATTTTTTTATTATAGTTTTGAATGTATGTGTACTGCGACCTGGATCCAATTTATAATATACATTAAGAATAAAGCAATTTTTAGTACCTTGACCGATCATAGTCGTAGTTAATTTTAAAATTGGATGAAATATTATCCAACCAATCTGCGAATATTGTGGCAGTTACGAGAATATCTGATTTATAAAATATCTGCAAAATAATTAAACATTGTATTTCATTATTTTTTTACATTGTACATTTGTAATAGAAAATACAATATACGGCTGCCTCACATTTAATTTTATTTTTTCTATTCATTTCAGTTTCTTTTATTAAACCTATATGAATTGAAAATAGCACGAAATAAAATAATAAAAAATTATATAAAAACAACAGTTTTATTATGTTTCACGCATGTTTTTTACTTTTCACTGCTGCTGTTTATTTTTCATTATCTTGATCCATTTTTTTCATTATAATTTCGATGTAGTAGAATTAGGAATTTTATAACTGTAGATATATTCAATAGAAAATTCTCTGTAAATTATAAATATTTTATGAAAAATTTTGTTGTGGATGAGTTTTTGCTAGTTTAGAAGTAAAAAGGGGTATTTTGGTTAATTTGATTGACGATTCTTTAGGCGAGATTTTTTTGATTTTTTTTGACGCCTACACTCTGCGACCGATATGCGGCATATATTCGGCCACATCACCACCGGCAGAGAAACTCTCTCAGCTGTCGGCTGAGGTACAGATCCCCATATATATATATATGTATGTATGTATGTGTGTGTGTATATATATATATATATATATATATATATATATATATATATATATATATATATATATATATATATATATATATATATATATATATATATATATATATATATGAGAAAAATGTATATCAGCCGACGGCTGAGAGACCCTCTCAGCCTGCGGTGATGTGGCACATTATTAGCCACAATAGAAAGGACGCCCCGCCTATTGAAACAGTTGAAATTACTAAATACCCCTGCGGTGATGTGTCACAATTATCTTTAATAACTGCGGCCAAACTGCCACGAAACTAATTTGAATACTTCTTTATTAATTTTTTGTTATCTGATTTGAAATTTACTGATTTTTAATATAGTCGCAGTTTTACTTTTTTTCGCATGTAATGTATAAATTATTAATTTTTTTTTAAACTGCCACCATTTTTTTATCAAATCATGAAACTAATTTGAATGCTTCTTTATTAATTTTTTGTTATCTAATTTGAAATTTACTGATTTTTAATATAGTCGCAGTTTACTTTTTTTTCGCATATAATGTATAATTATTAATTTTTTTTACATATAGCATGCGATCAAGGACTGCGACTATGGTCGCAGTACTAACGACAACATTTTTTTGGATAATTTTTTTTGCTAAGTTAAATGTAATAACGGTGACTAAGGACTGATACTATAGTCACAGTTTACGTATGGTTTTATATGTTTGCTCTTCACTGTAACTGTTGTCTCAGCCGCCTGTACGAATTTTTTTTACTTATTGCATGAGAAGTAGGACTGCGACTATGGTCACAGTGTTTAAGAACAGCAATCGCAGTTTTCTAATTTGTGATATACAGTGAAATATACTGATTTGAGAGGATTGCGATCATGTTCGCAGTATTATCTATTTATATAGTTTAATTTTAGACTGCGACCATGGCAGCTGTTTATAACTTTATTGAATGCAAACGATTAAACTGTTTTATGACTGGACAGCGACCATGATCGCAGTTTCATATGTAATTATTTTATGAGTACTGCGACTATTATCGCAGATAAGATGCAGAAATAATAACTATACGACATACTTTATATGTATTTTAAAAATATCAAAGATTTTTTTACAGATAGTTATAAGTTTTATTTATAATATAATATGGTTAGAAAGAGACCTTACAAAAAAAGAGCATTAAAAGCTGTTAACAGAAGACAAAATAACGTTGAATATCAGAAGATCAGGAAATCCTAATCCTCGTCGTCATCACCATCATAAGCAGATTTGTCGTCTTCATTCTCCTCGTCCTCATCATCTTCCTGTTTTTGAGGGTTTTTTTGTTCATCGATAAACTCCCAGAATGGATCATCTCTATCAAGCTCTTCCTCAGATTCGTGTCGAGAAAGCGAGCCTCCAGCATCAGAGGACATGCTTTCATCAAACATGTCTCTGTCAAGTGGCTGAGGAATAATTTCCTCCTCACTAACCCACATGAAAACTTCATCATCCTCATGAAGAGGAGGATCAGTTAATATATTATTTGATGTAGTGATATAGTCAAAAGGAGTGAAGTCCAGACTGGTATCAGATTCACTAGAATACCCTGAAGAAAGAGGACCGGTGGGGGAATGATTGAAGTTGAAATCTGAGTGTTCAGAGGAAGAAGATGGGGAAGACATGATTCAAGAATGAATTGTTTTCTGAAAGTTTTGAAATCAAATTGAAAAGGAAGAGCAAAAATATAGTTTTTAGATATGAGATAATATATTAGTTACAAGCACTATATAAAGGTAAAGAATGTGAAAGAACATGAATAGTAATTGTTTTCCATTATGTTTGCAAAGGGGAAAAACTTGCAAAAAAGAGTTTGAGGAGCTAAATTACAAGTATTCTTAAAAAAAGATTACAAGTAGATCTCCTCAGAGATTCTGGAGAAGTGTGCCGATAGGAGTCTGGTCAGCGCGCGACCACTTTGTCCCTTTGACGATGCGAGCGATGAGATTCCCTTCTCGCCTGGTTCGGGGAATCAGAGAACAGAAGGTTGGTAGAACCCTCTTACTGCTTCTCAAAATCGCCTTCAATAAGTAATTCCTTCTCGCCTGGTTCCGGAGATTCCTTGAGAAGAAGGACGATGTTAGGGTATCAACACCCTGGTTAGAGAAAGCAATTCTCTAAAAGGTCTCTGAATTCGAGAGCGCACGGTGCGTCGTGAAGAAGCCTCTGCTTGTGGAGTCCTCTTTTTGTCTTCGATCGATCGATCTCTCTCCGTGTGTCCCTCTGCGTCTGTCTATGTGTCCCTCTCCTTGTACCCCTGGTGGGCTATTTATAGGGAGAGCAAGGGTATAATCGTCCTTGAAGATATGAAAACAGATTGAATCAAATCTGTTTAAATCTGGAAAGTAGCCTTGCTGCTAGGCTAAGATAGGTTCTGCGGAGCTAGAATTGGCAGGTCGGTTGATCTTCTTGATCTGTTTTGATCATTTCCATATCGTTGGAGGATTTCTCCTGATCTTCTTACTCATTTTAGAAGAGTCAAGAGATTGTGGCAATCAACTGTCAAATTTAATCTCTGATTTGATCTTAATTGGATTTGATCTGATTGGATCCGATCTCATCCGGAGATCTGATTAGTCAAAGGTTGACCGTGGCAGATTCATAGCAGCGCTGCCCGCATTGAGCTTGTTGCGGGGCTAGAGGCAATCTTTGGCGAAGTCCGAAAAAGAGGCTTTTCGGCGGAGCTGTCAGTTGGCTTCTTGGCGAGGCTTGGATGATTTTAGCCTCTCAAGCGAGGCTATCCCTTTGGGCTCGTGTGATGCTAAGTGCTAGCACCTTAGACCTGCTGAGGTCTGTTTAGAAACAATCCGGGTTCACTGTCTGCTTGCTGGATCAGTGGAGTCCAAGTTGCTTCCTTGTCCCTTGGAGATGGGTGAAAACTGGTCTTCAGCTCGTCTGTTACTTGTCTTTTGTAAATGTTAACAAGTTTAGACATTGTTCGGACCAATAAGAATCTTGTCTTTTTTAAGTGTCAACAAGACCCCCTTCAAAGTTTTCAGAAGTCTGCAATGGCTCAGACTTCGAAACACTTTGAACTGCTTTGATTGGTGGTGTGTGGAGTATGAACGTCGCCATGATGGTTGAGTTCAGCTTCGCTTTGAATCCTGCTTTGGGATGTAGATTCGCCGAGGAATCATGTAGACTCGCGTCTGGGTAGCTTCGCAGCTAGTAACCCCGCTTCTGGGCTTCTGAAGATATGTTCGCTTGGGATGGCATGTCGCTTTCCCGAGATCAACTGCCGTGGGCTGGTTACGAGGAGGATTACTCCTTTCTTCGTGCTGATCGAGGGAGATATTCTCCGATTTGCACGTTTCCAAGGGAGGATATTCCCTTTCTTCAAGGCGCAATAAGGGCCCTTATGAGGGAGACGTTTCTTCCTTTGCACGGTTTCAAGGGAAACCGTCCCTATTCTCAAGGCGTAATAAATGCCTTGAATGCGCTCGTGCTTCCATGCTTGAGGCGGTAGCGCTCAGGCCATGGGGCCTATAAATAGGACACTTAAGGTCCTCTGAAGAGAAGTGCTTTGCCTCTCTTCTCTTCTCTTGGTTGAAAGAGATACTCAGATCTCTGAACTAGTGGGAATGCCCACTCTGATCATTATCCGGCCAAGGACCGGTAAGTCTTGATCGCTCAACGACTTCACCGATTTTAGGGAATTCATCTCCATGATTTAGCTTTGGCAGCTGCTTCAGGGATTAGCTTCCCTTACTCTTCATCTTGCAATTGACTGATCTGTAGAGAAGGATTTTGGCATAACTTCCCAGAAAGATCACTGCATGTTGAGTCCGCTGCCCAGGCAGAACTTGGAACTTGGTCTCTTTAATAGTTGAGCCAGTCTTGCCATATAGGTGGAGCCAAGACTATCCCACGGGGTCAGTCTGGCTAGCCATATAGGCGAGGCTTGGACTTGGCGTTTGTTGAGCCAGCCCATCAGTGCTGTGCAGTCGAGGCTTGTCCTCTGCTTTTACTGAAATTGGATTGCTTTGACCCAAAAGATTCTGATTTGCAGTTTTTTTTTTCTGTGCTTAACTGCTAATCTGTTCTGATTTGCTTGCAGTGGGCTATGCTCGCCAATCTTGTGACTTGATGGAAGGAACCATAAAATTGCCTTATGCTTCCCCGGTTGAAGCTTTACTTTTAAGCAGGAGGAACAATTCGGGGCAGCGGGTGCGTGTCCCAGAGGCTATTGGCAGCCTCTTGTACGAGATGATTCGTTCTGAGGTGAGGCCGGTAGCCGCTTTGTCGGAGATGATCCGTTTCGGGGTAGTGGGCGTCACCTGTGAGATCACTGGCATCATTGCCAACTTTCAACTTTGGTGGCTTTTAAGGGCGATCCACTTCAGGAAAGCGGGCCTCACACCCGTTAGATCACTGATATCACTGCCGATTCTCATTATATGTGATCTATCGTGTTGGCGGCGATAGGTTTCTATTGCCAGGCTTCAACAAAAATGGCCTGGCAAGATCTGCCATTTTTGTGGAGAATAATGACCGTGTCCTTGCGGCACCACTGATTACAGCCCTGTGCAGGAGGAAGGCCTCCTTTGTCCAGTCGGTTTGACTTAGAAGCGGGTAAAACCACTTGTATGCTTTTTTGCGCAAATGACCCTGTCGAGCAACTGGGTGTGTTGTATGAAACACAACTTCGATGTAATATCAATGTACCCTTCCTTTTAAATCAATGAAAGTTCATCTTCTAATCATCTGATCTTTGCTTGCTTTCTTTGAGGGTTTGGCCATAGCGGGGCTAAACTGTATGCGGAGTTAAGGACATAGCATAGTCCTTTCTTTGAGTGATCTTCGCGAGACTGGCATGTCAGCGCCTTTTTAGAGGGCTAAGGTAAGCCTCTCGGCGAAGTCCTTGAAGGATTGTGCGAAATCTGCACTTTAAGCCAGGGCGAAGTTAACCCTTAGCGGAATCGAAGCAGCGCTTCTCGGGAAGGCGCTTTGGGCGGCGTTTCGAATTAATTCGAAACGGCGGCATACGCCCTTTTTGAGGCCTCGTTTCAGGCGCTGATTGGCCTATAAAAGCCCGATTGGGCTGAGCAGGAAAAGATCTCCTTTTTTTTCAGAGAGATTTCTTGACTTTCCCTCTTCCTCTTCTTTCTTTATTCAGAGAACCTTGAGAACTCTTGCAGCTCTTCAATGGCGCCCAAAAGACGAGCGGGAAAAGAAGTGGCGACTTCTGCAGCGGAGGGCCCTCCTCCTCCGGTCATCGAGCGACCAGTCACCGGTAAGGGATTTTCTTATCTGATTAGAGACCGTGGTCTCTCTCCTTTGGAGCCGACATTTGGCTATTAGGACGATCGAATATGATCTGTCCTCATTAGGGAACTCGTTTCCTGAACTTCCCTATTCTCCTTGCACAAGGGAATTAAGAACCGAACAGTTCTTCCTTAGGCTTCCGTACGAAGCCATTACTCGGGCAGTCTCCATCCTGTTGAGGAACAGGATATAGGTCTGTTCCTTCAGTCATGGCCACGAAGGGTGATTTTTGACCATGATGCCCTCTTGGTGACGTCAACCCTTAGGGCTATACCACTTCCTGCTTAAGCGAAGTTGGTACTTTGGACGCTTTCTGCAAGAATGCAGTTTTATCGCGAGATCAAGCTTCATCGAAGCTATCGCCTTGCTTGCTGAGCGAGGCTATGCCTTAATGAATTTTATGTCTTCGTATCCACTTGATTGTTGAACTAATCATAGTTCATTTCTGTCTTTGCAGTGCATTACGCTCCCGATCTCCTGAGCAGTCTGTTTGGGCTGACCAGTGGAGCAGATGGTAACCTCAGCCTGCAATTCCATGGACAGGCTTCTTTGTTCAGTGAGCGGAGCTCCCTCGTCCGGGATACACTCATCCAAGGCGGTCATCCGCAGACCACGCGGAGTATCTTGACCACGGCTCCTCTTGAGGATGTAGACCGTCGGACTTACAGAAAGCCCGACTTTATGTTCGGGGATGCCGCGTCCGATCCCGATCGCCAGTTGCAGGCAGGCGAAGGACAATGGATCTTTCAACTGGATGGCGAGAAGTTTTACCTTCCGTCGACTAGGCGGCACTTTCCTTTATCTTCTTTCGTGAATGTGACTCAGGCTCGGAAGATGGCGTGGGGCGTGAGCCGAAGCGTCGAATCCGTCCATGTTGGGAGATTGACCTTTCAATTTGGCTATTCGAGGGCGGGCCTCCCCTCAGCATAATGGGGCTATACCCTGGGAAGGTATCGCGGGAACTTCCAGTGGGAGAGAACCCGGCTGTGGCGCAGACCTTTGGCACTCAATTCTGCGCAGTTGATGGGAACTACCCTACAACTGACTTCAGGGCTCCGGTTGGGTTCATCCTCCTAAGACATGGTGGGCGGAGTTGACCAACTATATCCTCGCTCACTTCGAGGAGGACTTAGAGGAGCTGAACCTCTATGAGGCCGTCAGGGCGACCTGCTACGGCATTGAGATGAAGGTGGCGTCTTCTACGCCATCCTTGAGTTGTACTGCCCGGCTTCGGGGACCTTCTTCACCCCGGTTGGCGAGTTGGGCATGGCTTTGCACGAGATGTGGGAAATCTCTGCTCTGCCTTTCGGGTCTCTTCCATACGAAGAGTACTTTCCCTGTGAGGCGGAGTTGGCTCTCCTGGAGAAGCAGGAGCCTGCTATGCTCGAGACTTATCGGGAGTTGATGTGCCACTTGCATATTTGTTCCAGCATTCACGGTGGTGGCAAGGGTAGCTCGAAGAGCTTGAAGAGCTGGGGAAGTTACCAGTTCCCAGACATGAAGAATGCTCCTGAAGCAGCTCATCGCGGAGTTGCTGATGGCGATATTGTTGAACGGATGGAGATGTGTCTCCAAAGGGATATCGTCGTAACAGAAGACACTGGTCCCTATGAGAAGGGTGATACCCTTCGGAGCTTTCACCATCAGGCCCGCCGGCCTATGTCTCGAAAGGCGCTGCTGGCCGGTTTCTTAACCGTCTGGTTAAAGAAGTGTGTTGTGCCTTCTTCCTCGGGTGACATCGTCCACCCGAATGTTCTGCTACCCGCCGTTCGCCTGGCCCATGGTCACCGTCTATGTCTTCTCCCAGCCATGGTATGCTATATTCAAAGAGGCCTTCGCGCACTAACGGAGGCTTTCTGCAGGCTACCGGCGACAAGACGTGGGAAGAGTGCTATCCTTCCTTGCGATGGACCCAATCCTAGGGTGGGTCTACCGTACACCTACTTGATGGCGTGGTTCGCCTTACACTGCCCTACTTTGATTGGAGCTGGGGAAGACCCTCCGCAGGGTGTTCGAACGGCGCTTCTCCGCCGATTCGAAGGTTGCTCTTAGATGAAAACCTACGTGGCCGAGGCCCGTAAGTTAGTGCGTCGTCATGACGCTTATAGCCTGTTCCGCTGTTTTCCTCGCATTCGGGGTGTAGGATACAACGAGGAATTCCGAGATGCGGAGTCAGGGCGGTCTCCCATGAGTCGGGGCGTTTTCGAGTGGCTGGTCAGCATCCGGCCCTCGCACTTGTTGTACAGGAGTGGGGATACCTGCTACCTGGAACCCTACGTCCCGAGTCGATTTGCCCGCCAATTCGGGTACGACCAGCTGTATATGGGCAACCCCAATTCGGACCTGGCTTTCATGGGGAGTCTTATTGATGGGGCCCGTGCCTGGCAGTTCTTCACTGCGGATGGCACTGGGGCGTGGCTACGCACGCCGCTGCAGGATCCCGGCCTCTCGACGACCCTGTGCTTTTGCCAGTGGTACGCGGCTTCCAACTCCACACCTCCTGGATTTAACGCCAACAGTTCGGGTGTGAAGTTAATCTCTCAGCGACTGAGGCGGAAAGCCTCTGATAAGAGAGAAGGAAAAAGGGTTCGTGTCCCCGGCTTGGAGGAGTTCATCGCTGTGGATGACAGCGAGGCTTCTGATGCAGGGAGTCCTCGCTTCAAGGCGGGGGCTGGAGCTGATACTCATGCGGCTGGCTCTGGTGTGGTGGGGACGTCTTCCCCACGACGTGCGGGAGAAGTAGAAGAAGAGGATTCTGACGTCCACTTTAAGAGAAAGCGGGCAGGTAGCGGATCTCGTAGGAAATCATTGGTGAAGAAGCCCCGTCGCCAAGCTCCTACGATTGTCGTAGAGGGTTACCCCTCTACAGCGATTCCTCCTGCTGCCGCATTAGCAGCTGAACCGTCGGTTGCTGAACCGACTAGTGGTGAACTCGCTCCAGGTCTGGGTAAGGTTAACTTGTTCATATAATACGCCTTTTTGTGCGTTCCCATTGACTTATCATCAATCTTTTTGATTGTAGGAGCTGAGGCAGCTGGAGAACAAGGGGAACATTATGATCCCCTATTCACTTATGGGGCTGCGGCCGGTTCCCCTGCTCACTCGGAAGAGTCTGGGAGTGGCGCGGCTGATGTTGGTCCTTCAGGCGTTGGGACTTCTAAAAGAAGTCCTGAGGCATCGAGCTCTATCGGGTGGTCTACAGGATACTCGGCAAGTGAAAACGAGCCGGCTATTCGTGTTGATTCTGTCAAAAATTTTCCGATGGAGCCTCTGGAGACTGGTGCGGCCGACGAGATGTTTGAGGCAACATCATCCTTTGGTATTGTCGTACCCTCTTGGCTTCTTCTGTATATAGTGTCCAACTAACTACAGTCTTGTTACAGGTGTTCGGCCTCAAGATGCATCAGCTTCAAGGGAGCCGGTAGATCTTCCTGAGGGATCGAGGGTGACATGAGCACTTCGGCCTCGGCGGATGCTGCTGTGTTGGACGCGCTGTATGGCGATCTTCCTTCTTATCAGCCTAAATCAGCTGAAAGACCAGAGGTTGAAGGGACGACAGTTCCGGAGGTATCCTCACTCCCAATCACATCAACAAGTGAGGTGCGGACTGTTTTGCCGAGTGCGGCACTGAGGGTGATTGCAAGCCCTACTTCTCCAACCCTGGTGGTTGAGCCTGCTGCCCAAGAGGTGGTTACCAGTCCTACCTCCGCGGTGGCTGGCGTGCTGGTTTCGATGAGGACTCCGCCAAGGTCGCCTTCGGCTAGTCCTGCTGCTATCAGTGTTCCCGCTGCTTCTTCTGCGACGGCGTCGACCAGGCTGGTGGACTATTCTGAGGTTGCCTCCCTGCCCGAAATGGCTGAGGCCGAGAATGATTACATAGGTGACCTGGTCGATAGCTTTTATAAAAGCTTGGAGCGAACCATCGTCCTAGTTTTGAAGGGCTCGCCTGTACCATTCTCAAAGTTGAAGGTGGTCCTCTCCCGTGATATTGAGAGCATTCGGGACTTTGAGGGGTACCATCAGGCTACTGCTTTAGAACTCCTGGTGGATGAACTTGAGAAGGCTGTAGAGGAGTGGCGCCGTCTCTATCGCTCAGACCCGGCGTCCTTAGCTGACGAGCAGCTCGCTTGTCTTGTTGCCCGAAAGCACGAGGCCCGGCTTGCTGCTCAAGAAGCTGCTAAGGCCGTTTCTTCTAATTTGAAATCCTTGGAAAACAAGGCAAGCGGAGGTTGGAAGTGCAATTGACGCCTCTACTAGTGCTCTTCTTGGCGCTGAGGATAAGATTGCGAAGGCTGAGGAGATGATCAGGAAAGCAAATCTCCTCTTATGCAAGGCCATACCGGTGAGTCTTGAGGAAACTGCGCGGCTTGAAGAGCTCAGAGCTCAGAGTGAGGAGTTTGCGCGGCAGGAGTTGTCACAGAGGGCAACTTTGGCGGAAGTTGAAGCTCGTCTGGCCCAGGCGGTGGACTTTGATGAGGCTGAGTTGAGGTCACAGGCGCTCGCCCAAGCTGCTGATGACAGGAAGACGAGGCTGAATGCCCTCGGAGAGCGGCTCAGATCGTACATTGTACGCTTGTAGGTCGTTGTATACGTGCCTCCATGTGTCCCCTATCTTTTGGAATTAATGGAAATTCTTTCTTTTGTTTTGGCTTCTGTAGAATCTCCAATCTTGTTCTTGCTTGAGGACGTAATCTTTGAGACGTGGCTATCCGTCGGTTCAGAGGTCGCAATGACATAACCGATTAAGACGTCAGCAATCTCGAGGTTAGCCCTTTGCGGGGCTGAAGGGGAGATACTTGCCTTTTATAAATGTCAGCAAGCATCGGTGAGTCCTGTCTTTTGTAAGTGTCAACAGGCCCAAAGTTGAGACTTAGTTGTCTGCTGGTTCAGAGGTCGCAATGGCATAACCGGTTGAGACGCTACTAAGCTCAATGGTAGATGAAACTTGGCTATCTGCCAGTTCAGAGGTCGCGATGACATAACCGGATGAGACGCCACCAAGCTTCAAAAATTGTTGATACTCGTCTTTTGTAAATGTCAACGAGTATCGAGACCTGTCTTTTGTAAATGTCAACAGGGCTCGGGATTGAGACTTAGCTGTCTGCTGGTTCAGAGGTCGCAATGACATAACCGGATGAGACGCCACCAAGCTTCAAAAATTGGTGATACTCGTCTTTTGTAAATGTCAACGAGTATCGAGACCTGTCTTTTGTAAATGTCAACAGGGCTCGGGATTGAGACTTAGTTGTCTGCTGGTTCAGAGGTCGCAATGACATAACCGGATGAGACGCCACCAAGCTTCAAAATTGTTGATACTCGTCTTTTGTAAATGTCAACGAGTATCGAGACCTGTCTTTTGTAAATGTCAACAGGGCTCGGGATTGAGACTTGTCTTTTATAAATGTCAACAAGCTCAAAATTGAGACTTAGCTGTCTGCTGTTCAGAGGTCGCAATGACATAACCGGATGAGACGCCACCAAGCTTCAAAATAGGTGATACTCGTCTTTTGTAAATGTCAACGAGTATCGAGACCTGTCTTTTGTAAATGTCAACAGGGCTCGGGATTGAGACTTGTCTTTTGTAAATGTCAACAAGCTCAAAATTGAGACTTAGCTGTCTGCTGGTTCAGAGGTCGCAATGACATAACCGGATGAGACGCCACCAAGCTTCAAAATAGGTGATACTCGTCTTTTGTAAATGTCAACGAGCATCGAGACCTGTCTTTTGTAAATGTCAACAGGGCTCGGAATTGAGACTTAGCTGTCTGCTGGTTCAGAGGTCGCAATGACATAACCGGATGAGACGCCACCAAGCTCAAGGTTGGTGATACTTGTCTTTTATAAATGTCAACAAGTATCGAGGTTGTAGTGGAATTTGGGAGAAAATCTCGTTTTCACGGGGAGAAACGAGGGAATCACTGTCATAGGTTTAATGTTAACGTAACAGCGAAATGTATATGTGGTCTTACCATTCTATGGATGAGAATTGGTAGGTGATTTTGGAGGTCTCGTTCTCACGAGGAGAAATGAGGGGACTGCTGTCATAGGTTTAATGTTAACATAACAGCGGAATATATGTGGCCTTACCATCCTATGAATGAGAATTGGTAAGTGATTTTGGAGAGGGAATCAAATGGGAACTGGTCCCTTAGGATTTTTAGCAACCCCCAGCTGTCAACGGGTTTGATATGCCTTTACCAACTACCGTTTGAGTCGGGCTAGCCATGCTATTCCCCTCAGCATGATGAGTTGTTGAGGACTTATGTTGGGCTTAAAGGCCAACATTTTCCTCTATCCTTAATCGTTAAGGTTGTTGGATTATCGGGTTAATGTCTGCATAACCCTGACTCTTCTTTAGGATAACTGGTGCACGGCCAGGTTCCTATTGGTTTATGGCTGTATGACCTCACTTGGAGGAAGAGAAAGGCTCTCTTTGTGTGTGCTTCGGACACGGAGATCTTGATCAGAGGTGTAGTGTTAACTTGATCAAGAGAAGGATCCTTGATTAAGGATAATACTTCTTTAAGAACTTGCCATTGATCGGCATCATGAGTAGGTCGCCCTCTGCAGTCGTGAGGCGGTATGCTCCGTTTGAATAGACTGTTTCTATTACAAACGGTCCTTCCCATTTAGGCTGAAATTTGCCTTTGGTCTTGTGCTCATAATCATCGGTCGTCTGACGGCTAAGACCAAGTCTCCTTTCTGGAAGACTCTCTGTTTGACCTTTTTATTGAAGGCTTTTAAGATTCGAGCTTGATATAGCTCGATATGCTGCTGAGCTTGTAGTCGCTTCTCGTCCAAAGCTTCGAGCTCTTGAAGTCGTAGGCGATCATTGTCCTCTGATGTGGTTTTAGTAATCAGAGCTACACGCAACGATGGCATCTGGATTTCCAATGGGAGGACTGCTTCACACCCATATACCAGGGAAAAAGGCGTATTGCCTGTCGGTGTCCGCACCGTGGTTCGGTAGGCCCAAAGACATTCACCGAGCTTTTCGTCCCAATCTCGCTTATTCGAGGAGACGAATTTCTTGAGCAGCTTGATGATTGTTTTGTTGAATGCTTCCGCCAAGCCATTGGCAGTAGGATTATAGGCAGTTGAAGCCACATTCTGAATTCGGTATTTATCGCAACCGATAGAATACTTGGCTTATGAATGGGGACCGTTGTCGTGGATGATCCGCCTAGGGACACCAAATCGATGGATGACATGGTGCTTGATGAAATTAACCACATTAGAGGTTTTGACTTCAACCAGTGGTATAGCCTCCGCCCATTTTGAAAAGTAGTCGGTTATTGCTAGGATAAACCGGTGACCTCTTGTCGAAGAAGGGCTGATTGGCCCTACGACGTCTATTCCCCATGCTTCAAATGGCCATGAAGCAACAGTCGGGTGGAGCAGCTCCGGAGGCTGGTGTATGAAGTCCGCATGAATCTGACATGCTTTACACCTTCGTGCATATTGGATGGCGTCGGCTATCATAGTTGGCCAATAGTATCCCAGCCTATGCAACCTGTCTTTAAGCTTTGGACCTGGCTGATGAGCTCTGCAAATGCCGTCATGCGCTGCTTGGAGCGCTTCCTGTGCCTCTGAATTAGAAAGGCAACGGAGGAGGATACCGTTATATGAACGACGGTAAAGTGTCTTCAGAATTGGATCGTAGTAGAAGCGGATGGACCTTCGTCTGATGGACGCCGCTTCTTTAGGATCGTCTGGAAGTAGACCGTGCAAAGCATAGTCAATGAGAGGAAAGCGCCAATCCCTCGGCTCAAGATCCGTGGAGACATTATAGACTTCTCGAATTCTTAGCATGTGCTTGGAGCATACAAGATGTCGAGTTGCGACTGTGAGGTGATACTCGGTGTCGGCTGGCAAGGCTAGCGTCGTCGCTAATGCAGCAAGAGCGTCCGCCTTGGTATTCTGAGATCGAGACACATGCCCGATGTAGAAACCTTCAAATAGGTTAGCCAATTCGATGGCTGTATGGTAATAAGGCACCAAGTCCTGATGGCGGACTTCGTATTCGCCTTTAACCTGATTGATGATCAGTTTTGAATCGCCATAAGCTTCAAGGTAGCGTACCCCCATTCCGTGGGCGAGTTGAAGACAATGAGCAGAGCATTATATTCCGCTACATTGTTGGAGCATGATTCTGTCAGAGAAAATGCTCTGGGCAGGACATGATTCTGTGGGGAGATAAACACAACCCCCACTCCGGCAATAATCTTGCCTTTAGGGCCCATTCGCGATGCTCCATCAAAGAACATCTGCCATGCTTCCTCTTCTGAGGTTGCATAAGACTCGAAGACTTCATCAGGGATATCTTCGTGAAGTTTTGAATGCTCCGGAACTGGATGAGCAGCCAAGAATTCTGTAAGGGCTTGGCCTTTAACCGCCTTCTGAGGCGTGAAGATCATGTCGTATTGAGACAATAAAGGTGCCCAGTTAGCCAATCTTGAATTCAATGATCCTGGCTTCGTCATAAGAAGACGCAATGGGTTTACTCTGGAGATGACATGTATGGTCTGGCCAACCAAATAATGTCGTGTCTTCTGAATAGCGAAGACGAGAGCTAAACACTCTTTCTCGATAAGATTGTAGCGAGATTCCGCTCCTATGAGAGTTCTGCTCAGATAATAAATGGCCTGCTCGTGGTCATTGTCGTCCTTTTGAGCGAGGAGGGCGCCGAGGGAGTAGTCCAGAGCCTTTACATAAAGCAAAAATGTTTCCCTGATGTAGGGGCCACCAAGACTGGAGGTTTTGTGAGGTACCTCTTGATGTCTTCATAAGCTCCCTGGCAAGCTTGATCCCATACGAAGGAAGCACCCTTTTTCATGAGCCGGGTGAACGGTTGACAGCGGCCTGAGAGATTTGCGATGAATCTTCTGATATAGGCCAGCCTGCCTTGCAAGCCTCTGAGCTCTTTGAGATCCTTGGTGGATGCATGCTCTGGATGGCTTTGACTTTGTCTGGGTCAAGATGAATCCCTTTTGATGTGACAATAACCCGAGGAATTTGCCGCTTGACACTCCCAAGAAGGATTTTGTCGGGTTCATTTTCAGTTGATGTGCCCGCATTATGTCGAACATCGTTCTGAGATCGCGAAGATGTTCATTCTTGTTGCAGCTTTTGACGGCAATGTCGTCGACATAGCACTCCACCGTTTTTCGGAGATGATCGCGGAAGATTGTACTCATTGCCCGCTGGTAGGTTGCTCCGGCGTTCTTCAGTCCGAAGGGCATTACAGTATATAGCAGTATACCCCCAATGGTGTTCGGAACGAAGTATGCTTCTCGTCGTCGGGATACATCTTAATCTGGTTGTACCCTGAAAAGCCGTCCATGAAAGACATCCTTTCGAACCCGCATGTGTTGTCAATCATGACATCGGTGATGGGTAGCGGAAATTCATCCTTGGGACAGGCCGTATTGAGATCACGGTAGTCGATGCAGATCCGTATTTTCCCATTCTTCTTGAGGACGGGGACTATATTAGCCACCCAATCTGGATGTTGTTCCTCCCGGATGAAGCCACATGCGATGAGCTTGTGAACTTCGGCCTCAATAGCTTCCATGATGTTCGGGCGAAACCGACGTTGTTGCTGCTTGACTGGCTTGACGTCAGGCTTGATGTTTAGACGGTGCATAGCGACCTGTGGATCAAGTCCGGGCATATCTTCGTAGCTCCATGCGAAGACATCTATATACTCTCTTACGAGTATTATCAATTCTTCCCTTTCCGTAAGTGATAGGCTTTCACTTATAAAGATGGGTTTGGGATGATCTTGACTTCCCAGGTTGACCTGCATCACCTTGTCTTCAGTGGGTGGCTCGCGCAGTTCGAATCGCTTTTCCCATTGAAGGTCTAATTGCTGGGCCCATGGTTCCTCATCAGTGGCTTCTGCGGGCTCTAATGGCTGCTTGAGGTCATATTAGCAGTGAGATCTTTGAACATTCCTCCTATGCTGATATCGGAGTCCCACTCGGAGGAAGAGGCCGAATGTGATGGAATTGATCCATTGTCCTTGACTTGAACTGTTACTGATGATGTGGGTGTGACGTAACCCAACCCCCTGCGTGTACTATCATAGTAATTTGCAGGCTTCCCTTTAGGCACAAAGTTCCGCATCAAACCACGCCTTCCTTTTCCGAAATTCAGGCCTGCTCCATGCTTCAAGTCGTACCCCATTTTCTTCATAATATGGCGCGCTGGCCGCGCGTAATGAAAGAACTGTGGGGGTCTGAGTCTGAGCTCGAATCTACAGTTGTGGGTCCCCGTGGCTGGTTCTACCGAAGATTATCGGTAACTGACCTTCTTTGGATGGCGGGATCACCAAGACGGCTCCTTCTATGGATTCCATGGGCGTACTGGACACACTTGGCTTGTGTAACAGCATGTGTAGAGAGCTATCCGTAATGGATCCAAATAGCCCAACAGTCGCAGGATAATCAAAAGAAATATTATCATTAATTACCCATTCACCTTCATCCTCTGAAGGAGTATTACATAGAGGATTATTGAGACATGCTATAATTGGTTCACCAATCAAAATGGCTGGCATGCCTGTTTCGGATTCTGAATCCGCCTCGTTGCCGCTTTCATCATCGTCCGTCAACGATTCTTTAAGTGCTCCACCGGCCTCTTGATATAGGAGAGCGTCAGTGAAGTAGTTTTCTACTCCTTTGAATGGTTGTCTCTCAGCAAAGACAGTTCGTACTGTCGCATTATCTTCAACATATTTGAAGCATTGATGGAGGGTGGAAGGGACGATCCAGTTGGCATGGATCCATGGCCGTCCTAGCAGCAGGTTATATGAAGTGTCAGCATCAATGACATAGCATGTCACTTTTGACTTCAGACTCCCGATTCTGCAACGGAGTCGAATCTTCCCCAGTGGATGAGTGCTCCCGGCGTTGAAACCGTATATTGTAGTAGTGGTTGCGGACAACCTATACAATGGTATGCCGAGGAAGTAGAGAAGTCTTTTGGGTATGATGCTGAGTGCAGACCCTGGATTGACTTGTACCCGCTCAATGCATGTTGAACCGATATATCCGGTGTAGTACAGAGGTCGATCGTGCTTGTTATCTTTGAGAAGCATATCTTCCGCCGTGAATGTAATAGCGGGCACCTTTGATTGTGCATGATGACATTCTGGGCAGGAAGACTGAGCGTCATTCTTAGGGATCTCAGGCATGCATGTCAGAAAGGACTCTGAATTGGCTAGCGCATCCCTGAGTGCTTCTCTTGTCTCTTTCGAGAGGCGAAGGAGCTCGTGTATAGTGATATGAGCTGGGATATTGGCCAGCTGAGCCAATATGTCAAACCGAAAGGGAGTATCAAACCCTTGGCCTGGTGGTTTCTTCAACACATGGTCGAATCGTACCTCCTTAGGCTTTTCTTTTCCCTTTGGCTGGGATTGGAGTGGATGCTGGTACTTGTACTGACGTCGTTTGCTGTTGTGTTTCGTCAGTAGACTTTTCATACTGCCTCAAGTATGATTTTCCGGATCGGGTGCCCGTTTGTTGAGGCGTATCGGCTTGCACTGCGCAAGCATGCTTTTCTCCTTCGGAATCACTGAGGGCCGATATAAGATTGCCGTCGTCTGGCAGGATAGAGATGACATTGCAAGACTTGCCCTTTGAGTTGGGCTGCTTTGGATCCCGCTGTACGTCTTGGACGAGGTCTGGATGTATCCACATGACTTCTCCTGTCTCCAATGTTAAGGGAAAAAGACCCTTATTGTTTTGAGCTGTAGCTGGAAGATGCTTGACTTCCAACCGTGGCGCAGGGATGGAATAAGTTCCGTCAGGAACTGTGACCTTTGGAGCTTTGCCGAACTCAAGAGTTACCATATTGGCAGTGACTTTCTTCTGCTCCGTTTTCAACGTCAGAACCCCGGCATCGACCAAGGCTTGAATTCTATCCTTGAGGACATAGCACTTGTCAGTAGGATGGTGGACCATCCTGTGGTAGAGGCAGTATTTAGGGTCGTTTGTGCGCCCTATCTCATTGGGACGCCGCGCATCTGGCAGCTTCATTTTGTTCCCTTTGTGGAGCAGATGGAATATGGTGACCACCTGATCGTCTTTGAACGAGTACTGCTTTGGAGGGAACTTAGACTCCTGGCTGTTGAAGCTGCTCTTCTTGGCCTTCGACTGCACATCTCCGGATAACTCCACAGACATAGTCTCTTTACCTTTAGCTTGAGAAGATTGCGGTAGATCGCTACGCCCTTTGTTGTTCATCCCCCATTTGCCTCTAGGGGCGGATGGTTCGAACTTTTTAGCCGACTTCTCGGCTATCTCAGCTTGTTCGACCAATTCTTTCCAAGTGTGGGCTTTGACAGCCCCCATGCGAACTTCCACTTGGTCTAAGAAGTTGTGTCTGCATATCTGTAAGAGCATGGGCAATGGCATCCCTGCTGGGCACATCAAGGATAAGTTTCTGAACCGTTCAATGTAGTCACGGACAGATTCGCCCTTCCTCTGCACAGTGGAGAGGAGTTTGTCCATGGTTACTTCGGTATCGTCCTCATAGAAACGAGAGAGGAACCGAGTTTCCAGGTCGATCCAGGAGTTGATAGAGCCCGGGGAAGACTGCGAAACCAGTTAAATGCCACCCCCTTTAAGGTGCCAATGAAAAGCCTAGCCATGATGGCGTCATTGCTTATAACATTACCAGTCTGAGACCGGAAATAGTAGATGTGCTGATTTGGCGAGCTCTTTCCATCATAGGTATGCAGCGTTGGCGGTTTGAACTTCGATGGATATGGCACCGAATCCCATTCCAGCGGATAAGGACGGACTGCCCCTACCTTCTTTAATTCATCCCTCTGAGCTAGGGATGCGATTTGAGCTTGGAGGCCCTTAAGGACGTCGGCGTCTAAGGAAGAACCCTCCTTGGATTTCTCCGGCTTTGGCTGCTCATTGCTGAAGTGTTCCTCCTCATCGTGATTGCTCCCGGCATCATTGTCATTCCGGTTACTGAGGAGTTGAGCGAGCATCTGTTGAATGTTGTCCAGAGCTTCTTGCTGGGTTTTGGAAGTTTGCTCCTGAGCTTCCAGGCGCCGACGAAGATCGTCGTTGACGTTATCAGCCATATTGACTGATGCTCTGTCTGTTCGCACCGAACTGACAGTCGCCGAGGAGGCATACCCACTGTCTTCATCTTCTCCGTTCGATGATTGGAGTGATTTCTTGGGCTCTGACGAGGCTAGGGCCGTCGAGGAGGAAGGCTGTTCATAATTGTAGGGTATCGCCACCCTGGATCTGGTGTTTCGGAAGACACCTTCTTCATGCACCAAGACTTCGCCTAAGCCTGGGCTGTAGTCTGGATCTGAGGACTCTCGTCCTCTTCCGGTCATGTTGACGGATGCAGAGGGTAGATCTCGCGAGATGCTCCTTTTGCGGTGCTTCATCGGGGCTTGTACCGATAGCCGATCAAAAACTGAACGCCGTCTTGGAGGCGTGGCGGGGATTGGTCCCAGCCGGCAATGGACCGAGTGGAGTGTCACCAGCTGACATCCCACTTGTCGACAACAGGGGGAAGAGGTTTGTTTATCCGCTAACAATTTCCTCAAATCGAACCCGGTTGGGTCCCTGCAATCGAGCGCAAAGGCTCTTTTGGATCGCACATAGGGCGATATCCTGCTTCTTTTATCCCTGCAAAAGGAATTAGCACTGAATAGTGCTTTGGTTCTAGCTTCGCCATCAGACGCGAACTTAGTGTTTGACGCACTGGAGAGCGGAGCACGCTGCGGTGCTTTACCCACTATGCTGCTGCGAAGGCAATTAGCCTTAGACAGTACTTTGGCTTCGATTTTGCGGTTATGAACCCTGCGCGTACGCTGTGGTACAGTAGCTTCGCTCATGAGAACGAGGCCGGCGCGAGGCATCGCTGCCCCTGCGTTGGACGACGGTATGATTGCCGTCGTAACTTTATGATTGGAGCAGACAGGCATCTTGCCTTTTTCTTCACGGAAAGGCGCGGTTTAGGCGTAGCTACGCCTGAAGCTTCGGTTGAAAACTTCTGTTTAGGCTTCCATACCCGCCTTGGCAGAGGAGACTTAGGTTCGCAAGGAGCCTGATTAGCCACACGCGAGGCTGAGGGGTGTTGCAGAATTCTGCTTCCGGTTTCTGATTCGAAACCTTGGTCGTGGAAACCCTCCTATGCTTCCGTGCTCGAAGCATTGGGCCACCCCCAGAGAGGACTTCTTCAAATCTTCCTTGATCGAACTGAACCACCAAGTTCTCACAAATAAAGGAATCAGACTGCGGACGTGCTTCCTTGTTGCGCCAAATAACCGCAGTAGGTTCGCAGGGAACCTTTTCAGTCTCTGTAGAGACTTTCCTTGAAGATTTAGCCAGAGGGACTCTGGCTGCACCGGCTTTTCTGAATTCAGAGTTAGACCCAAAGGTCTGTTCGTCGCATTGCGACACTTGATTCTCGGCAGTGGAGAATTTCTTCCCCAGCGGAGTCGCCATCTTGTTTTCCATTATGTTTGCAAAGGGGGAAAACTTACAAAAAGAGTTGAGGAGCTAAATTACAAGTATTCTTAAAAAAATATTACAAGTAGATCTCCTCAGAGATTCTGAAGAAGTGTGCCGATAAGAGTCTGGTCAGCGCGCGACCACTTTGTCCCTTTGACGATGCGAGCGATGAGATTCCCTTCTCGCCTGGTTCGGGGAATCAGAGAACAGAAGGTTGGTAGAACCCTCTTGCTACTTCTCAAAATTGCCTTCAATAAGGAATTCCTTCTCGCCTGGTTCCGGAGATTCCTGAGAAGAAGGACGATGTTAGGGTATCAACACCCTGGTTAGAGAAAGCAATTCTCTAAAAGGTCTCTGAATTCGAGAGCGCACGGTGCATCGTGAAGAAGCCTCTGCTTGTGGAGTCCTCTTTTTGTCTTCGATCGATCGATCTCTCTCCGTGCGTCCGTCTGCGTCTGTCTATGTGTCCCTCTCCTTGTACCCCTGGTGGGCTATTTATAGGGAGAGCAAGGGTATAATCGTCCCTTGAAGATATGGAAACAGATTGAATCAAATCTGTTTAAATCTGGAAAGTAGCCTTGCTGCTAGGCTAAGATAGCTTCTGCGGAGCTAGAATTGGCAGGTCGGTTGATCTTCTTGATCTGTTTTGATCCTTTCCATATCGTTGGAGGATTTCCCTGATCTTCTTACTCGTTTTAGAAGAGTCAAGAGATTGTGGCAATCAACTGTCAAATTTGATCTCTGATTTGATCTTAATTGGATTTGATCTGATTGGATCCGATCTCATCCGGAGATCTGATTGGTCAAAGGTTGACCGTGGCAGATTCATAGCAGCGCTGCCCGCATTGAGCTTGTTGCGGGGCTAGAGGCAATCTTTGGCGAAGTCCGAAAAAGAGGCTTTTCGGCGGAGCTGTCAGTTGGCTTCTTGGCGAGGCTTGGATGATTTTAGCCTCTCAAGCGAGGCTATCCCTTTGGGCTCGTGTGATGCTAAGTGCTAGCACCTTAGACCTATAGAGGTCTGTTTAGAAACAATCCGGGTTCACTGTCTGCTTGCTGGATCAGTGGAGTCCAAGTTGCTTCCTTGTCCCTTGGAGATGGGTGAAAACTGGTCTTCAGCTCGTCTGTTACTTGTCTTTTGTAAATGTCAACAAGTTTAGACATTGTTCGGACCAATAAGAATCTTGTCTTTTTTAAGTGTCAACAGTAATAATAATTGTTATAGGTGACAGTTGAGTATGGGAAGAAGTGGTAGGAAAAAAATTAAATATTTAACTGAAGAGTTATGGCGGGAGAATCCGAAGAGTTCCTTTTTTCAAGAGGTTTATTACGTGAAGTACAAATTAACTTTTTATAGAATGTTTTCCCTATATCTTTAGATTACGTATGGTGCCATCTTTCCTTTATCGAGATTAATATTAGTGCATCTCTTTTTTCGAGACTGTTGTTGTATCACGAGAGATAGAATATTAATTACTTCATTTAATTCAGTGTAATTAATATAGTATTTTTATAAGATGTGATATTTGCTAATCTACTTTGTAAACTTATAAAAAATCTGTTACATAAGGCATGCGAAAAAGGATTGCAACTTTGGTCGCAGTGCTGAAAAAAGATTGCGACCTTGGTCGCTGTTCTGAACGAGGTCGCAGTGCTGAACGATAGCATATTTCGTCTGTTATTTTTATGGGAATAAGGAATGCGACTAGGGTCGCAGACGTGATATAAAAAAGGAATGCGACTAGGGTCGCAGACGTGATATAAAAAGTTTTTGTTATACTATGACTGCGACTAGTGCCGCAGTCGTCATATAAAATTGAAA
Source organism: Agave tequilana (assembly GCA_038442645.1). NCBI lineage: Eukaryota > Viridiplantae > Streptophyta > Magnoliopsida > Asparagales > Asparagaceae > Agave > Agave tequilana. The sequence goes on from JAVJIF010010060.1 coordinate 147,932, forward strand.
GTTATATTGTATTAATTCTGCTACAATAGTCGCAATGTTCGAAAGTTTTATTATACTATGAATGCGAATACGATCGTAGACTTTGTAAAATGGTAAGAATTCTGTTACATAAGGCATGTGAAAAAAGACAGCGTCTGTCGTTGGAGTGCTGAACGATATCATGTTTCATCTGTAGTAGAATTATATAACTGTAGATATATTTCAGCTGAAAATACTGTAGGTAAATTTTGTTTGTGGATGAGTTTATGCTAGTTTAGAAGTAAAAAAGGGGTATTTTTGTCAATTTGTTTCACGATTGTTTAGGCGGGATTTTTTTTATTTTTTTGGCGCCAACACTCTGCGGCCGATCTGTGGCATATATTCGGCCACGTCACCGGGGGCTGAGAAACTCTCTCAGCCGTCGGCTGAGGTACAGTAACCCCTATATATATATATATATATATATATATATATATATATATATATGTAATAAAAAAATAAAAAAATCCCGCCTAAACATTCGTGAATCAAAATGACAAAAATACCCCTTTTTTACTTCTAAACTAGCATAAACTCATCCACAAACAAAATTTACCTACAGAATTTTTAGCTGTGAATATATCTACAGTTATAAAATTCTTAATTCTACTACAGACGAAACATGATATCATTTCGAACATTGCGACCATCGTCGCAGAATTAATACAATTTATATATGACGACTGCGGCACTAGTCGCAGTCATATTATAACAAAAATCGCAGTCTGCAACCCTAGTCGCATTCCTTTTTATATCACATCTGCGACCCTAGTCGCATTCCTTATTCCCATAAAAATAACAGACGAAAACATGGTCGCAATCTTTTTTCAGCTGCGACCTCGTTCAGAACAGCGACCATGGTCGCAATCTTTTTTCAGCTGCGACCTCGTTCAGAACAGCGACCATGGTCGCAATCTTTTTTCAGCACTGCGACCAAAGTCGCAATCCTTTTTCGCATGCCTTATGGAACAGAATTTTTATAAGTTTACAAAGTAGATTAGCGTATATCACATCTTATAAAATACTATATTAATTACACTGAATTAAATGAATTAAAAGAAGTAATTAATATTCATACGTAAACTGCGACTGTAGAATCAGTCCTTAGTCACCGCTATTACATTTAACTTAGCAAAAAAAATCATCCAGAAAAATGCAGTCGTGGGTACTGCGACCATAGTCGCAGTCCATGATCGCATAATATATGTAAAAACCAATTTAATAGTTCATAGGACGATCAGACAAACAGTCATTATTCACCCTGGTCGCAGTTGTTTTTTTTTTGCACTGTAGATAATTGCGACCTTGGTCGCAGTGTAGACCATGGTCGCAGATGTCTATGTTTGCGCAGTTGTTTATGTTTGCACTGTATACTTATGCGACCATGGTCGCAGTGTCGACCCTGGTCGCAGTTGTTTATGTTTATACTGTATACTTATGCGACCTTGGTCGCATTATTGACCCTGATCGCAGTTGTTTGTGTTTGCACTGTAGATGATTGCGATCTTGGTCGCAGTGTAGACCATGGTCGTAGATGTATATGTTTGCACTGTAGACTTATGCGACCTTGGTCGCAATGTCGTTCATTGTTTACATTTGCACTGTAAATAATTTATAAACAATAACCTAAATCCTATAAAGAGCGGCAAAAAAAGGGGGAAAAATAATAATAAATAATAACCTAAATCTGACAACGAGCAATCCAAAAAATTGCCTTGTGGGCAAATAATAATAAATAATAATGAAAGTTACCAAAAGAGTAGCTTTTCATAAGGGGTATTTAGTAATTTAACTTCTTCCTATAAGCGGGCCGCAAGTTAGTGGGGTGACAAATTGAGCCACGTCACCGCAGGCTGATATACATTTTTCATCATATATATATATATATATATATATATATATATATATATATATATATATATATATATATATATATATAGTGAGTTGATCCCCTAAGAACGGTTCTCACGAATTCATGTGAGAACTTTCACGTGGGCCGTCAGATCTGATAGAGATCTAGTTTTATTTGATTTGATCTATCAGATCCGACGACCCACGTGAAAGTTCTCACAGAAATCCGTGAGAACCGTTCTCAGAGGATCAGCTCCCTATATATATATATATATATATATATATATATATATATATATATATATATATATATATATATATATATATATATATATATATATATATATATAACCAAGCCCCTTTTCTTCTCCTGTTCTATAGTTATGATTACTTTCATTTATGTATCCCCTCCATAAATTAAGGCTTTTTTATTTACTTATTCTTTAAATAACATTGATTACTTAATTTTTATTTTTCTTCTTTATTTCTTGGAGAGGCCTAATTCTTGGAGTAAATTAAGAATACTAGATCGGAAATCACATATTGAGAATATGAACTCAGAAATTGCTCTTGAACATAACGTTATTACTAATATTAAAAAAAGAAAGAAAATAGGTCATATTACAAATTCTGAATTGGATTACACATCAGATTTTGTACCTTCCCTGATTATTGGATTTACCATCTTTGTTATTAGGTCTGCTTATGTTTTGTGTATGATCCCACAGGAGTATTTTAGGTTTTATGCAAGAATCTATATGAAGGATTTGTTGACCATAATTATTTGTTGACATGAGTAGGTCTTGATAGAGGATCAAAAGTGTTGGATACTAAAGGAGAATCAAATGAATGGTTGAGTATTGTAGTAGGGAACTCTAGAGAGACCAGAGGGATTGCTGGTACTCTATTAGGGTTTGACACTTGAATGCTAGTGGAGCCCTCATAGTTGGCCAAACAGGTTAGTTAGTCAACTAGTTAAGTCCTTGCTTCTCCTCTTGGATTGTCAAATGATTGATTAGTCAATAATGTAAGGACCTGAGGACTGACTTTCTAAATGGAGTTGCTCAAATATTTACTAGCGAATATGAGATTATTTGCTCGACATCTAACTCAACAATTCCCCTTGAACACTTGGAAGACCATATGCTCCTTCCTTTCTTCACACTTGACGCTTGGAAGACCATATGCTCTATTGACACCATAAATCTTCACTGTGCGGATAGAGAACACGCCTTATGCGAGGCACAAATTGCAGTCTATTACTCCTCTTCACAACGTGGTGGACGGACACGCCTTACGTGAGCAGGAGCACTAACTAATTTTACAAGGGCCTACTAAGCCTTTGCATCACGGGGGATTGAATTTTACCCACGCACATGGCTAAGTTCGGGGCATGACTCTGATACAAATTGCAAAGACGCGGGTACCATCCAAAATGACTAGCCTTCTATGTAGAGTTGCCTAAATCCTTATACTCAAGACCATCTCTATGTCTAATCGATGTGGGGCTATTTGTTCGACAACCAACTCAAAAAATAAGCCATAGCAATTTGCCTGACCTAATCTCCAAGTTTTCCATCAATTCGTTGGTCATTTGGGGTTTATTTGAGATTAAAGGCTTGGTTTAGAGTTTAAAATCTAGCAGTTAGGAATTAATAATGTAAATAGAAAGGTGTGCTATCATCTAGAGCTCTAAAGGGAGTTTTGAAAAGATCCAAGGAGATCTCATCTTCATAAAAAGCCTAAATGTGGGTTTTTTAACATCTTCTATATCAAAACATAGTCTTTCGATCAAACATACATATTGTTAGTTTCTAAGATCAATCTGACAATTAATCAATATCACCGATCTAATTGGCCGATCGGTGAATATCAGGTTGGAGGTTTTCTGTTCAATAGAACATTCCTTAATTAAAGAACCACATTTCAATTACCTTCCTTAGTTAAACACCAATTAGACTAGTATAGGTCAGTCTCAATATACTGAAAATCAGTATAACCCCTGTATAAAGAAAGTTAATTCACTTATACAGTACTTGGAGTGAGGTACGCATATAGCGAATCTCCTTAAGACAATTACGTCCCCCGCTACGGTGCTAACGGGTTACTGGACGCTGGTCTCCCAAGATACAACACTCCACGGTATTTGGATAGTACTACCAAATCACCGTACAGTCGAACCGCAGTTAACCAGTACCTTCACAGGATTATCAAAGCAGCAGGACCAAGACAAATTTCAAAGAGAATATTTGTCTTTACTTTGGAGGAACACCCACTGTAGAGAAAGGAGGAAGGTAGAAGAATATTCTTCTTTGGAAGTCACAGATTCAGACAACAATTTTATTAAAGAATCTGTTGAATTTTCTGAGCCTTCTTTCAGAAGGTATTTTCAGAATCTGTTGGAAGTCGCTTCGGAATCCGCGTTGCAGAATTCCCACTTCATATTGGAAGTCACTTCGAACCCGAGTTGCAGAGTTCTCACTTCGGAATACAGAAGAAGGAACTCGTTTTCCTTTTCTGTATTTCTTATTGTTTTTGTGTGTTTTACTCGAGAGAAATGGAGCGCAATTTATATCGCTCCGGGAGGGGTAAAACTGTCCGAACTAAACCGAACGGTTGCAACAGTTTGGTCTGAACCGTTACAATGGTTCGTTTCAGACAGAAACTGCCTAACTGTTCGCGGCGGTTTTCTGTCAGCCTTTATGCTGATTTGGGTTCGGATCCGGATGGCGGAGCGAGTACGATCCGCGATAACCCATACCCGTGAGACCCGGTTCAAAAAGAACCGGACCGGGTAGGGAACCCGAACCCGAGCCCGAGCCCCGGCGGCGGCGCGCGCGTGTGGGCATGGTTTCCCCCTAATCGTGTGCGAAAAGTCCAAGTACCCAAAGGGCACAACCTTTGTTTCCATTTTTCTCTATTTAAACACTTCAAACTTCCAACCCATGGCTAATGTGGGACTAAATATTTTTAGCTACCTTTAGTCCCCTTTGGCTTTGAATTAGGCAAACTTTAGACTTGCATATCTCATTCATTCGAAGTCGGAATTGAACATGTGAATATACCACGTTCATCCCCAATGGATGGAGAACACACTCCAACTATTATCCAATTGATTCTATCAACGGATCTCGCTGTAATTCAACTCAAAGATTCACATTTATTCTTCATATTTCCCAACAATCCCCCACAATGAATGGAGATTCAAGGAATTGACACACAAAGAGACTGACTCTATAACGAAAGGTACTTTAGAAAAGAAACTGCATCAGGAGAGGTGAACTAGGTCTTGAACCTTCAATAGCAAAAGTTTTATCGGACTTACTAGCTAATCAGTGAACTAAGTTTTGAATTGTTAGCCGTTAGTGTAAGCCAAATCAACAAGCTTCACACAGTAACTTTTCAAATCAATTTTGGTTCTCGGTTGTGTCCATTTTGGCCCTGGACATTCTTAGTTTTAGAGAGTATCTTTAGGGAATAACAACCTACATAGAAATTCTCAAAGAGCCGACCCAACTCTATACTCACATAGGTGATTGTCCTATTAAGAGTAGTCTACTCAACTCCACTTGTTTAGTAACAAGATATAGGCATCATTAAAAGCGTTAAGCTTATCCTTAATCCACTTGTAGAACGCACTTGTGTGCACCTTAGGAATGGATTAGAGTCACGCTCCTAAGTGCTTACTTGCTGAGTCAATCATAACTAGTTTTTCCTCTTGAACTTAGTCGTGGGATCTCCAGTCGATAAGTGAGGTTTCCATTAAGTTTGACTTGGTAAGGTTAGGCTTTTAGACCCATTCCCCTCGATGCGCAGTTTATACGCTCTCCACTTAAACCTTTGGTAAGTAGATCCGCTAAATTATCTTTTGACGAGATAAAGTCAATAGAGATAATTCTATTTGAGAGCAACTGTTTAACGGTATTATGTCTACGACGAATATGTCTAGACTTACCGTTGTATATAAAATTTTGTGCCCCAGATATAGCTGCTTGATTATCGCAGTGTATGCATATAGCGGGCACTGGCTTTTGCCATAATGGTATATCTTTCAAAAATTGTCGAAGCCATTCTGCTTCTTCTCCGGCCTTATCTAAGGCTATGAATTCTGATTCCATAGTGGAACGAGCAATACATGTTTGTTTGAAAGATTTCAAAGATACCGCTGCTCCTCCTACAGTAAATACGTATTCGCTAGTTGATTTTGATTCCTCAGAATCCGCAATCCAATTAGCATCACTGTATCCTTCAAATATAGGTGGATACTGTCCATATCTCAAGGCATATTTCTTGGTATGTGATGTGTAACCTAACACTCATAGTAGAGCAGTCCAATGATCATCACTAGGGTTACTAGTGTATCTGCTTAACTTGCTTACAGCGTAAGCAATATCGGGTCTAGTGTAGTTCATTAAATATATTAGACTTCAGATAATCTGAGAATACTCCAACTGGCGCACTCCAGTTCCTGTATTCTTATAAAGGTGGATGTGTGGGAGAAAAAGATTTATATTCTCTTTTATCCCATGGTCCTTGAATCTTTATATCATCTTATCCACATAGTAAGATTGAGATAGACAGATTCCATCTGGTGTTGTCACGCCCCGCTTCCCAAAATACGTGAAAACAGAGTCGCGACGAAGGTCGGCGACGTATATACGTGAGGAAATACCCCACGCATACACGCTAAGCCTAAAGTAACCTGAACAAGCTACAAAATCTACTACGATAAATCAATATCACTGCAATATGATATATAAATATCTAACATAATGATAACAGATGAATAAAGGAAAGAAAATGGCAACTGGATGCGATAAAGAAAGAATCAAGAAATAACATGAATAAAAGAGTAAGAATACCTATAATTAAGAAAAGACAGACTCCAGCTCCTCGCGAAGCGTACGATCACACGAATACCTGAACAATATAAGAAGATGTCTAATACCCTGGACATGCGAATCCAGGGTCGTCAGAAGCGACCTAATGAGTGTGTGTGTAAAGAGGAAGGTGTTCGTGCATAATAGCAATGTAAGGAATAACAATATGATAATGAATAAAAATAAATAAAATAATCAATATAAGAATAAAGCGGATATCATGATAAAAGAAAATAAATAATGTCAAAATATGTAACCTAGCATATGGCACTAATCTGGTATACAGTCTGGTCATGTGTACAATCATATATCTATCATAGTTATATATACGTACATGTTGGCCCAAAGGCCTTCCACTCTAGTTTTGATGATGATTAACTCATGTAGTTATAGTTTACTAATAATCTTGTGATATTTAGTTTCAGATATTTAGCCAAGATATTAGCAGGTGATTAGCTTCAACAAAGATGTTTTGGAGCTTTCACATGGTGATTCAAGAGCTCGAGCGTCAAGTTCATATCTAGCACTCGTTTGGAGTCAAACTTGTTGGATCGCGTTTGGATCGAGTCAACTTGGAGACGGCGTTCTACAAGAAGGCTTCGGTTTGTTTTGTTAAGATTTAGTGTAGATCTATTTGTAAAGATTAGATAGTGTGATATGCTCAAGTTCACAACACACACTTGTTTTAAGTTTCATGTTTATTGGTTTTTGGTTTTTCGGTTTAATCGATCTTGGTTTTCATGAATAGATAGAATCAAAACAAGTCTATATGATTTAATGTATATTAGATTTGATCTATATACATCTATGCTTCACATGCTTAGAAAAACTTATTTTGATACACTATTCATGTGTTTGGAGTTTTGTATTTAGACAAAACTTATTTTTGGATTTAATGTCAAAAATATAGATATAATACCTTTCATGTATATTAGATTCTATCCATATACTATATGCTTCAAAGTTGTTTAAATATCATGTTTTTGTATTTATATGTGTTTTGGAAAAATCGGATTTCCATTTCAAAAATTCTATTTTGGAAAATACAGTTTTTGGTTTAAGACAAATTTTCTAAGTCACAAAAATGGTTCAAAATGTTTGTAACATGGTTTGATTTTTACTCAAACATGTTTGTATTTCAAAGATATAGCAAGAACTAATTTTTGTGGAATTTATGTGATTTTATGGGATTTAATTAAGGATAAAAACCCAAGTTTTTAAGACCCTAATTAGTCATACAGGCAGGCTGCCGGTCGACCGGGCCGGTCGACCGTAGCAGTGAGCGGTCGACTGGGCCGGTCGACCGACTTGCACAAAATGTGCATACTGCCTTGCTGGGAGGCTGGTCGACCGGGCAGAGAGTTATGCTCTCTGTTTCCAGCTCGGTCGACCGGGCGGTCGACCGGCCAGAGAGCAGTTGCTCTCTGGATCTGGCACGGTCGACCAGGCGGTCGACCGGAAGGCTCAACGGTCACTTTTTTGACCGTTGGCCGGTCAACCGGCCGGTCAACCGGAAGGGACAAAATGCCCTTTTCAGCTGCCAACGGGCAGATTCCAAATGGGGTATAAATACCCAATTTGAGTTGGTTTTTAACAAGATTTTCAAGAGCCAAAATTTCTCATATTCTCAAGTGTTTAATACAACTTTTCAAAAGAGTTTTTAAGCCTAAAGATTTCATCTTTATTTTGTTTTAAAGGGTTGGAAAATTCAAAGAAAAAAAAGTCTTTGGGATTATTTTTTATCTTCATTTTTATATCAATTCTAGAAGTTTCCCCAAGAGTTTTTCTTTGTGATTTTGATTTTCAAACTCTTTATTTCTCACACTTGAGATTATCTACTATCCTATCTATTAGGATCATTGTTTTGTGGGAAAAGAAATTGTTTGTGGTCTTTGAGATCACCAAGTTGTAAACTTTCCATCTTTGTGACATCCTTCTAGTGAGAGGTGATTGAGTTGAATCCCTCAAGTGTGAGGTGATAGTGGAAGTGGTATTTGGCTCCCTCTAGTGAGAGGTGGAGATTGTGTTAGAATCCCTCAAGTGTGAGGTGATTGTGTTTGAGTGGCTTTGTGCCTATCTCTCTAAGTGTAGAGGTGATTTGTTTTGTGCCTTGCCTCTAGTGAGAAGTTGTATTTGTTGGAGAGAGGAGTTGTGTATGAAAAACACCTAGAGGGGGGGTGAATAGGTGTAAATGCTAATCTAAAAACTAAATGCGCTAAATGCGGAAGCTTAAAATAATTATGCAATCACACTTAATACAACCAACAAGTGTAGCCGAATTCCCCGTGAAGGGCTCTGGACTAACTCCTCTTGATTCCCCTAAATAAGGGTTGAGGTGCTATATGAAGCTCTTGTGGTTAAGTACAAGTGAGGCACACACAAACAACCAAGTATATAAGATGAATAGACAATATGAATATATGCAAGGCACAACACAAGCAAGCAATAAGATATGAATGAATGAATGATGCTCTGCACAAATTAAAGAGAGAGTTGAGAGACAATGGATCAAACGCAAAGACAAGATATGTTTCGAGGTTCGAACCCCTAGCTCTACATCCCCGCCTTCACCACCGTGAAGGATTTCCAATCCACTAAAGGAGTACCGAACTCTTCTCTCAACCAACAATGCCACCGAGGCAATACAACCACAATCCACCTCTACCGAAGAGGGATAAGGCCCGTAGCCAAACAACGAAACTCCACCTCACAATAGAGGGAGCAAACACAACCTCAACCTCTACCAAAGAGGGAGCACCCAACAATGAAAAGGGTTTACAACTTGGTGGTATCTTTCAACCACAAACAATCTCTCTTTTTCCCACAAACAAATGATCCTAATAGAATAGGATAGGTGATAGCTCAAGTGTGAAAAAACAAAGTGTTTTGATCAAAGAAAATCTCTTGGGAAAATACCAAATTGATATAGAAATGAAGAACAAGAAACCAATTCCCAAAAACCTATTTTCTTTGAAAATAACAAAACACTTAAAAACAAACAAGATTGATCTTTTGGCTCTTTAAACACTTTTGAAAACTTATTTTTAAAACCAGAGAATGGGAAAATTTTTGCTCTAGAAAATCTTGGCCAAAATCTCAAAGAATTGGGGTTTATATAGGCCAAACAGAAAACTAGCCGTTAGGCTGATCTGGCAGCCTGACAGGCTGGCGGTCGACCGGCCGGTCGACCGCCAACGGTCATAAATATGACCGTTGGGCAATCCGGTCGACCGCACGGCCGACCGCCCAGATACAGAGAGCAGACTTCTCTGCTCCGGTCGACCGCTCGGTCGACCGCCCAGATACAGAGAGCAAGGCTCTCTGATCCGGTCGGCCGACCGGCCGACCGGCCCACTGTGCCAGCAGACGTGCACAGGTCTGTGCACGTCGTTCGACCGCCCGGTCGACCGGCATGGCCTGTCAGCACAGTCTGGGTCAGAAACTGGGTCAGAAAAACAGTTAAAAATTCTTTAGTCTTGTAAAAATCTCCAAAAAGAGTTTTATCATTTTGCATTGATATAAAAACTTGTGATAAAAAGTTTAGCTCAATATCAATCAATATGACTATATTTTGTGTTTAACATTTTAACCAAAAACTAAAACATGTATTTTGTCAACTTGGATTTTTCAATACATGAATAGGAAAGTCAAAATAAGTTTGTATAAGAAGTTTAAGCATGCATGTATAGAAAGAATACATCTACTATACATATAAACCCATTTAAACTTATTTTGATCAATCTATTCATGAAAACAAATATCGGTTAAAC